>JABASI010000159.1:0-51800 GCA_019776505.1 Tomocerus nigrus
TAGAAAACAGTTTGAAGGTCCATTTGGCGTTAATTCATTTAAAACTCAAATGTAGATTTTATCTCGCCATTCTGCCTATAGTACCTAACATTAAAATCGAATGAACACTGCGCACTGTTATGCGCAAAATTCCTACGAGAGACAATATTATTCAGCAAATAACTCATCTAAAACTATATTATAATTTTTGTTCCTTACTTATACACTATAATCCTGGTCAATGAAATTGTATTTCTAGTAAATTGTATTTGTAAGTAAGTCTAAAGACACTTAGTAACTTAGTTCGTCGCAAAGCAAAGCAGAAATATCTGTATTTTGATCCGTTTATTTTCCTAATTCGCCGGTTGCCAAATAGCACACCAGGTGAGGTACATGCAAAATTCACGAATAAATAGTATTTATTACAGTCAAAGGAAACTACGACCACAACATTTATGTGATAAATATTAGGATATCATAAATGACCAATTTAAGGCTGGACTTCAAATCAATAACTCTTTTATGCGCCATTAGTCTCATTATAGGCAAAAAACCGATTTCTTGCTGTACGACGAAGCAACTAACGAAGTAAGGTTGTAAAGTAAAACGAATAAACGAATAAACGATTAAATTATCATGCTTTGCTTACAATGATATTATTTGATCTTTGTGTGAGATATATGCGGAATCTGTTATTGTTTGATATTCTAATATATAATATTTCATTAAAATGACGCTAATTTTAATGAAGCATAAGTCATATTATTATTTAATATTGTTTTGGTGAATCATGTCAATTATAATAGCGAGGTATTGTATTCCTCAGTATGTAGGACAATGTTTTATTTATACCTACACTTGATAGCTTTAGTAGTAGCACACAAAGATGTACACCTGCTGAAGCCTAAAGAAGTAAACAAGTTTACCTACAGTATTAGACAGTTAGGCATTGCATTTGGGTAGAAATAGATAGTCTCAGGAATATTATAAGCACAAGAAGCTTCCTAAAATACGACATTTTTAAATAAAAATATTTTACTCTCCTGGACGATTAATTTTATTTTAGATGTGCAAGTCAGTGTTAAATGTGAACAAAGAATTAACATTAATATATTAATATGGCATATACCTATTAACATTAATATAATATTAATATGACATATTGACATTAATATAATATTAATATGGCATATTGACATTAATATAATATTAATATGACATATTGACATTAATATAATATTAATATGACATATTGACATTAATATAATATTAATATGGCATATTGACATTAATATCAGAACTGAACACACTATCAAACCGAACTTAAATGTGAGACAATTTTATTTCGTATCTTTCATAAAAATAGCAATTTAGAAGTTTAGGGTCCACATTTTTATGCAACGTAAAAATATTTGATTTTTATATTTCAGTAGGTACATGTTTTCATGTAATGCAACAGCTTGTAGCGTAGCATACGTATCCATAATCCACACTATTACAGAGTAAGGAAAAGTCTTTGTTTTAGATTTTGGAGGCACATTGTTGCGTCGGGAAGGATGGATAGGAGATATGAATTTTGGGTCATAATACGTCATAGTAAGTATACATAATAATAATATACAGTTTATGCCGTTGATGATAATAGTTTCCACATCCAAGGCTTAAATTCATGTTTATTTTTACATTCTTTGTTAAACAGTCCTATTTTAATTTAAAAAATTTGAATGAAAAGTTTGCCTTACCTTGCTAAAGTCTGCTAACTTTAAAACTGCAAACGGCCCTTGTGAAAATAGTGACAATTATAATAATATACTGTACTGATTAAGTTGTACACTAAGCCCACTTAACACTATAATTAATATCTGGAGATCGGGAAATGAAGGTAGATTTGTGACTCAATTAAAAATAAATAGGTACCTAGGTACATTAAGCAATTCGTAAATATCTAAGTTGTAGTCTTCAGAAAATTCGTATGAGCAGAGCAGCGTTCTGTAAATTTTGCGGATAATATTTTACTGTATTCTTTATCTCCCAGTTCGCGCTATGTGGATGTTGCAGCTGGAATAGAACTGTAGAACGTTAAGAGTGTAGATGTGGACTGATTTTGATTCTATTTATTTCTTACCCTTATGGTCGTAGACGGAGGGACCCTTCTTTTTATTTTTTCTTTGGGTATACGTAGCATTACCCTAAAGTTAGAGAGGTAGGGACATATTATATATAGATGAATGCAAACACCTTTACTAACATCCTGTGAATTAGATGGATAATAACAATAATAAGGGTTTAAGCAAACAGGGCTAAAGGGAAGCTCAAGGATGTGAGGTAACATCAGGCATGCCTAAGTTTGTATGATGCCTAGTTAGGGAAGGAGGGCGATATTGCATTGAAAAGTGAAAAGACGGGACTCTAAAGTATATTTTATCCATTATATTATTGAGTAGAGCCTAAGCAGACTAAGCACGTTGTGTTGTGTTGTGCTGTAATGCATTTGTCAGTTATTTATATCTTCCCTAGCTTTACCATTTCTGCAAACGTGCTCTGGAATGGAAGAAAACGTTCGCGGAGCGGCTATGGTCATGGCAAGGCCCTGAATTCCTATGTGGTGAAGGACTAACGAATTTAAATTCTTCATAAATACGTCTTTGTGCTTAACCTTCACAAAAGGCTTGGTTTATTACATAAATACTTCTTCAAAATAACAGAAATCCTTTACTGTTATAATATTTCGTTTTAGCAATTCTGAACAAAAAATCGCATCCCAATTGTAAATGCCATTTTTTACTATTCAGTTAAAAGAGGATAGGTGAACGAAATACGCATGGGTGTCAGGTGTCACCTGTAAATCATATCGTGCAAATGCAGTAAATGAATTTTGGATTTAAGAATGAGATTTCAAAGGAATTTATTAGAATCCGTAAACTAAATCTTCCTACTATAACACAAGATGTACTATTAACTAACTAAAGCTACCTACATATTATTATATTACCTAATATAGTCAAGTTGTTTTTAGTTAGTGGAAAACGAATTCGAGAGCTACAAAGGGCATCTTCGTTTACCATCTATAACAATAGCAGTAGGTACCTAGGACCTAGACTACGCACCGCCGCTATCTGTCCCCTCGACTAGATTATGTAAAGTACTGCGTCCTTGTCCTAAGTCCTAATCCTATCCCTAACCCATTTAGGGAAATCGTACAGACCTATCCATAAAACTAGGGTGAATTATCTGCAGGTTAGGTCGTGCAAGTCAGCTTTAACTGTAGCGTACCTACCTTTGAATCAGACTATCATCATAAATTTTAGTCTCAAATAAGTACATAAATATAAATGTTTGAACCTTAACTAGAATTGCTTCGGCTATTCTTCTGAATCAGGAATTTCAGAATTTACAGCTCAAAATAAGATACAGATCAGTTTTCATCACTTCTGAACTTCATGCGCTTCGTAAAGCTTGTTACACTTACACATCCATCCTTATCCCCGAGTAAATTTTAAATGACTATAAAATCTCAAAAAGGTAGTGTTCTTTATAATAATATTATATTACTCAATTAGTTTGGTACTGTCATTATTATAATATATGTATGCATATACGCTGTATAAGAATTTCCATTTCTTTTGGTCGTACCCAATTTTACATGCATGGGTTTAACCGATTTATTAGGTGTCATTATTTTCTGTATGTAGGTACCTGTAGTTGTAGTTCTAGTTATACCAAACAGAAATGAACATAAGTAGCAAGCATCAATTATAATTACAAAAACATTAAGAGCTATTTCCATCCTTAATTATATCCGAGGAAATGAAATTTGAGAGGCTATAAAACAAAACAGTGAGTGGAGAACGAAAACGTCTCGCTAGATCCCATGACATCTATTCCCAGCTACTGAGTGACTGGATTTATTATGAAATTCTGCACTCAGTGCATTTTGTAATACGCATGCACGCATACGAACTTTATTTACTACGTTTCAATCTTGTATGAGGGAGGAGGTACTAGTAGATTTTTAATACTCCTTTGGTTTCCTTACTCCACTGCACCAGCTACGAACGTCTACGACTTAGAATAGGACCGATTTGTTTTTCAAGCTTTATACGCACATACGGACTACGGACAGAGAGTAGAGTATAATCTGCAAAGCACAGCACAGCATTTTGCTATAATCACAAAGGAGTACTATATAGGCAGCCACAGTCATCATCACTCAGCCAGATTGGAGTGCAACTCCGAGCCTAGCCTAGCCTGAGTACAGTATCTACACTTTATCGTCAGTTTGTATCCAGTTAAGGTCACCGAGGTCAAGTCGTCTCCATCTGAGAATTTAGAAATTGGGTAAGTTGCATCCATATTATAGCGATATTTTTTCTGTTCAAAATTCCGTTTTTTGTTGTTTGTAAATGCTTCGTCGTATTGTTCATGCAATACAGGCCACGTAAACAGCTTACCCATTAAAACTGCTTACAGGTTACCAAATCATAATTATTATTTTTGGTATACCATAATAATAAATATGCTAAGGTCTGTTTGATAGCTGAATCAGTTAAAATCAAATCATTGAGAAATAATGGTCAGAGATTGTAGTTTGTAGTAGGTAGGTATTTTTTATAATAACTCTCAACCACACATAAACTCCTGTGTAGTTGGCGGTAGCTTTAAAATCCTCTTTTCATCTTTTACAGGTTGGCCCATATTTTTGAATTTGACTGATTAAATATTCATTCTTTCATCTCCACATTGCGATATTTTATTTTGTACTCAAAGCAGACAAAAAGAAAGGATTGTAATCACTTGCTAATTGTTCGTTGTTATGCCCCAGTTCCAGTCCAGAGTTTGTCATTATTGTCAGTGAACGAAGGACAAAGGCAGCGTTTATGTTTTTGATTATTTGCTAATATCTTCTCTATTTTGTACAATTACAGAAATGTAAAATTATCTGTCATATACAACAAGATTGACTTATATTTTTATGACGCGCTTATTTTATGATGAGCAAGGATATTATTAATATTAGTTCACTTGGATGTTGGATATAAGGATATAATTTATTTATATTTGTTGAATTTAATAATTTATTTTAATGTTTGTTTTGCTGTTTACCTTTGACCTTGCAGGCGGACCCGTGCCCTGATGACTAAGACTAAACTAACAGCTAAAAATTTTATGGATTTGTAAATATCTGTTAAGAAAACGTGAGTAAATTATTTATTTATTCATGTTTATGCTCGTCTCGTATATTACAATCACCAACTTTATTAAAATTAAATATTTTGAACTCCATTTGTGCGTATTGATTACTTATACTTCCTTGTCGCGGTACCCCAATTTTATCGAGCAGACAGAGGTGCCCTTTAGTTCGAAACTTAGTGACTCAGTCCATTATACATTTTGACTCTGTAAATTAACTTTAAGTTTTAATCTAAATGATATAATAATTTATACAGATTTCTAAATAGGTATAGTGTCGAATAATGATTTATAATTTTGTCTAGCAAACAAACTACTAAAAATGCTTTAATTTTCAATTAGAGATTAAATAGTAATTACTATATAAATCAATTGAGTATAATAAAATTTCTGAATTCTGAAATTAAATTCAGTTCTCACTTGCCAATGCCAATAAGTCATCAGAATAATCCAAATTAATCACGAGTAAATATAATATGGATTTTTTGTAAATTTTATGGATAGGTAATTGTATTGTAGCTTCACCATGCTTAGTCAAGCTGCTATGGAATCGTTGTACTCCGCCACGTACATGGAAGATTATTTAGATGGAATGGAAAATCTTCCTGATGACGTTCAACGTAAAGTCAGTCAAATTTTGGATTTGAATGTGACACTTCGCTGTAAGTTGAATTTGAACTTTGAACCTCTTCTCCATTACTATTCTTTTGCAATTTAGTATAATATTTATTTTATTAGTGTGTAGTACGAGTTGTCATTCTAACATCAGGTGTTTAAAATCAAATGCATTTTTATTTTAAGTAAAGAGACCATATTATGTAAACTCCAATATAGGTAACTAAGATTGTAAATAAAAATATTGTTTATAGCTTTAATTGGCGAATTAGAATCCAACATGAGCTACTTGATGGAAAATATGGGAAAAGTTGACACTAGCGTTACCGAAGATAAAAGCAAGAAAAAGATGTTTAAGCGAATTCAACAAATATTAATGACTACTCAAGACATCGGAGACGAGAAATTGCAGTTGGGGCAGCAAATTCTTGATTTAATGGAAAACAAAGTGCAGCAGTTGAATCTTGACAAGAAAAATATAGGTAAACTTTGGTTTTCAGCAGTTAGTTTGAAATTACAAATTATTATTATTATTAATGTATATTACATATTACTATTATTTATTCAGCAGACCTTTTTAGCATACTTGTACATAAGTTGCCTAGATCAAAACTTATATGTCGCAAGGATAAAAGTAGCAAAAAGTATTATTAATTAAGTTATCCAATTGTTACATTTTCGAATGTACCGTGACTATTTAATGTGTTTTTGTAGATGATTTGTTTACATAAGATATGATTCACAACTTCAGAGTAACTAATTAAATTTTATTACGATAGTTAAAATAGGAAGTTTACAGCAAGGAATGGCTTTATATTTTGCATTGGAATTGAAAATGAACTTAAATAACCCGGAAATAAATTTTTATGTACATCTATAAATAGTGAATTTTAGTAGGATGGGCAAGCGAAATGCTGTCATAAGTTATTAAAATATTTTGTGGAATATTTTATTCTCTCATGCAGATTTAGAAAAGAAACCGGTGGATACTGTGGAAACAGTCCGAGAAACAAAACCGCCTGACTTTGAAGAAAGGGCCATAAAGAGAGCACGACGAGCTCGGCACGAAGTTTTCGTGCCTTCAATTTTAGGACCTGCTACTCTAGAAGCAACGTCATTTTCTCAAATCTCGGATATGCCTAGCACAAGCATGGCCTCTGCTCTCAGTCACTCGTCAAAATCTCAGTCTCTAACCAGTCGACAGACTAGTCCGATCAGAATTTCGTCGTATGTGAAGAAAGAAGACACGGACACTTATTCTAGTCCGCGCCAAAGCAAAACTGAGGTTTCCTATGCCACCCCTACGGCAGTGGTAATTCCAGATCCTGTTCCAGCTTCGTCACGGGCAGCTTCTGCAGCGGTAAAAGTCCCAGTAAGTCGCTCTTATTTAGACGACTTCGACGAAACAGTGAAGGGGTACATCGCAGCAGCCGTAACAGAAACACCCTCGTCGAAACCAGTATCCACCACTCCCGTCAAGGTCGAAGTTGACAGCACCCAACCAGAAAGTGGCAGCTCTCATTCTGCCGGATTCAGCAAAGACTTTGAGTGGAAGAAATCATGTACTAAGTCGAAGAAGGAGAAACGTGGCAAGAAGCGTCGATCAAGCACAAAACAACCTGTGACCATTCCAATCGATCCAGATGAACCCCTTTATTGTCTGTGTGATCAGGTAAGATCTTTTGTAATGTTCAACACCTTAAAATTTTTATCAAATTTACTTTGTCAGTATTAAGTGTTAATTTCGTAATATTTCAGGTATCGTATGGAGAAATGATCGGGTGTGATAACGATCTCTGTCCCATTGAGTGGTTTCATTTCTCCTGCGTCTCTTTAACTACCAAACCAAAGGGGAAATGGTTCTGCCCCAAATGTCGAGGAGATCGCCCAAATGTAATGAAACCCAAGGCTATATTTTTGAAGGAACTGGCAATTTACAACAGACAGAAGGAAGAGAGCAACTAAAACTCGTCAAAGAATAAATGTTTACGATTTAATTTCTTAATGAATTGTTATTGATTGTATGCTGCCTATTTAGAATTATTGTTAACGCGGTGCCAAAAATATTGTGCTACTTAGAATTGTATAGAATAGATCTCTTTTGAAATATTATTCTAGAATGAAGGAATAAATAGTCAGATGATAAAAGTTTTCAGTTTTTTTACTATCTATCTTACCTAATAATTCATAGGCGATAAAAATTGTACTACAACGTGCACCTGCCTGATATTGTTGCATTATTTCTGGAGAAAATCAAATATGCTGTTCTAAATTCCCAAGTAAATGGCATAAAAGACTATTCGCTTAAAAGGGGGATGAGGTAGGTAACCGATATCATAATACGAACATAAATCATGATCCGTATAGAATACACCTATTTTTACTAGCAATTTCCATTACATTCTATCAATTGATTACCGTCCTTCACTACTTACACATTTCCACATATTCTTCCAAAGAAGGTTCACAAAATATTGAAACTGAATGGAAAGCCTTAGAACATCGCATTATAGTAATATCATTAGGGCCCCGGACAGAATTAATTACCTTCGGGTGTGGCCGACAGGGAAAATATCAAATCGAAAATAAATGATAACTTATTGCTATTATTTTTGAGTAGGTTCCGAATCAAAATTATTTTTTTCGTGCTAACTTTCCTTCATTAGATATGTATGTAAAGAATATGGCAATTTAAATAAGTCTTTTTAATTCGCTTTAATTAAATACATTTGCGAATACTTATCACGAGAATAATCGACTTTGCTTCATAAATCAATTTTAAAATCCAGTTTATTATAAATTACCAGGCTTGTCGACGGTAGACGACAGTTTTCACACGCTTTTAGATCAAACTAGGAACCGCAGTCATTGTTACCCGCCCATTTACAATTTTCTTCAGCCCAATCACAAGGACCGCATACCTCTTGGCAACGACACGTATTTTGTGCTCAAGGGCGTACACAGATATTTTTTCCGTAGAGATTTGAGGAATGAGTGTGTGAAGAAAAACACTTTAAACCGGGAGTCAGAAATTATTACTTCGTAACTTCACTTTTCCCATTTTACTGACTTTGAAAAAAGCTGATCATTGCTTTATATGCCTTTAGCGTAATTTTCTGAAGATTCCACTCCATTCTCCAAATAGATAATGTGATACTGAATTAACAAGGTCTGAATTGGCCAACATTTCATACGAGTATTATAATGCGAATGGGGAAAACAAATTGTTTTCGCAAAACTGAAAATTTTTGTAGATCTCACCAGTATGCTCTAAAAGACTGTGAAAACTGATGTCTCCATCGATATTTTGTGGACTGGATTTTACAATTGATTTATGAAACGAAGACCATTATTTTCATGATATTCGCCAATTCATTTCACTAAAGTAAATGGTTTAAATTTTAAGTACTTATTTAAATTACAATATTCACTACATGGCATTATCTAATGAAGGAAAGTTGGCATAAAAACAATAATTTGTATTAGGCACTCAAAAGTATAACAAGTTATCATTTTCGATTTAATTTTTACCTGACGACCGCACCCAAAGGTAATTAATTCTGTTCGGTCCGCGGTCCTAATGATAATTAATATAATATGATATTTTATGACTTTCCCTTTCAATTTCAATATTTTCTGAACCTTCTATGGGAGTATACATTGACACTTGTAAAATACAAGATTTTACTAAAGCATAAAGTTCATAATTTTTACTTAAGAGTAAGTAAAATATTCCATTTCACTTATCGTAGCATTATAAGGTGTTTTGTGTCACTGATTTATATACTATCTGGAGAGTAAGCTTGAAATATTACAAATTTTTTAAATACCTACTACTACTACATAGAATACTATTAGTATTTTTAATAAGTGTTTAAGTGCTCATACAGATTATGTAAAGTTTTATTATTGCAAAAACAGATACGGATAGGGGTTTAATACATTAGCACTTATACAATATAGATAACAATCAAATTAAATGGCTTTGACAATATGAAAGCTCTTTCCCAAACCCAGGGAACACTCACTATCCATCCACGCAGTGCATTTACTTAATTTTGCAAACAGAAGAAAATGAACAAAGCTACGATGCATAATGCAATAATTGCCTGCTTGCTATTTCTTTGTATCCATTACTTTCTCCAACCTCTTGGTAATCCCAATTCTCGGAGGTGAGCGAACACTGGGAACTGAGAAATACCGAAACCCTCATAACAATATTGATTAACTATCTTTGATTGTCAAATCATTGATCTAGGCAACAGGATTCACAACAAGGCATTTTATATAGGTGATCGCTTTTGCTCCTGTGTATATTTCTTCCAGCCTCTTTTACCCAGAGCCAGAGCTCTTATTTTTTTTGTTTCCTAGCCTTTTCCACTAAAAGTTGGCATTTTTTGTCGTTTCTAATTGTGACAAGCCTTACCTTTACGAATGGAAGGATAAAGATGGTAAAAAATACCGAAACTATCTCCAAGCTAACCGATTGCTAGACAAAGAAAGTCCATGCTGAAAATAAAAAACTTCTATCGTAAATCGTAAGTTAGTAGTTAGTGTTTTCAATTGGGTACCTGAGAGTTTTATTTACTACAAAATTGTGACGTTTCTTTGTGTTACTGAAAGTGTGAGACAATGTATTTGGGTGGGGGAATTTTCGAAAGGGTTGTAAATAGATGTGGGGTTTTCACAATTAAGGTACCCAATATTAACATAAACTCCAGTAACCTAACCTAAAATTCAACAGTCTAATATCAAATTAAATAACATATCTTAAAATTTAATAACCTATACCATAACTAAATAATAACACAACCGAAAACTAAGTAACCTAGAACTAAATAATTGTTTAAATGAATTTAAATAACCCAGAAATAAATTTTTATACACATCTATAAATAGTGCATTTTAGTAGGATGGGCAAGCGAAATGCTGTCATAAGTTATTAAAATATTTTGTGGAATATTTTATTCCCTGATGCAGATTTGATAACATAACCTGGCCCAAACTTATTACTAATTGTTTATGGCTTAGTTTTACGTTAGGTTATTTCATTTAAGATTAGGATATTATAGGTTATTTCATTTTAGGTTAGGTTATTTAATATTAGGTTAGGTTATTTAATCTTAGCTTAGGCTATTTTTAGGTGCATTTGATTTTGGGTAGGTTACTTAATTTCGTGTTAGGTTATTTACGATTAGGATAGGTTATTTAATTTTAGGTTAGGTTATCCCCACTTTTCTACATCGATTTCCTGGGAATTTTTCTGAAAGGGTGGGGCATTTTAGTTTGGCCGCTCATAACATGACAAGTATCAGAATCTACTATAGAGAAACATTCGTTCGTTGGAAAATATCTAACCATGATTAAGACTAAATATTTCAAGTAATATTTCGAAAACAGTCCAATGTTTTAGTTTCTATCTGCAATGGGCATCAAACTAAATATTTTCGTTCGCCACTCAGGATGACATTTTACTAAATTAATTCATAGCACATTCTCAGTCTAATGACTAAATAAACAAATAGCAATTAATGCATTACAAAAGATATAGAAAACGTTATGGATAATAATATAATGCATAGGTATCTATGTTTGGTTTTCCAGATGTGATGTGAACTTTACTTCGAAGAAAGAATTGAAAATGAATAAATGTTTGGTAGATAATCAAAGAAAAAGACGAATTGCTAAAATATCAAATATGATATCAACAGAGATTTTTATCTTATCCAAAGAGCCTTCCAGCCCCGTAACAGATCCCATGGAAAGGTTGAATAAATTTCATCGAAATCAGAAAAAGTACAATCAACGAGCTGAAAAGAAAATGGTCACCCATGCCAAAAATTTGAAGTGTACATCTTCACATAAAATCATACAAAATGAGCTTCAGCATGAACCTGTTGTGGATGTGGAGCCGATTGAATTACAGCAAATCCAAAAGGATGTATGCACATTATAAAAATAGAAAATACAAACTGATTACCTAAATCTTAATCACAAAATTATTTTAATTATAATTTCAGGGTCCTTCTGTTTTGTGGAATGTCAACACTGAACGAGCATACGAATTGAAAAATTTACTAGAGGAAAGAGAACGCTTCTTTAATGGAGAAATGGACGAGATTTATTACAAAGTCGGACCAGAAAGAAATCCAATACCTGCGCCACATAATCTCAGATTTCAAACTGTTCGGTCAACATTGTCAAGTCGGCAGGACACTTCAATCAATGCCATTAAAAACTCCGCTGAAAGTCTGTATTGCCTATCCGAAATAGACTCGAATTACACATTTTTTCCGCAGACACTGGAATAAGAAAAGGAAACAATAACTTCCAGTGTAAAGCTAAATCTTTTTCCAAGAGTTTTTCATGTAAGTAAGAATTAAAAGTATCAAATAAAGTTTTCATTCCAGCTCAAATAAATAATACGCACCATTTGTGTATAGCATTAGATTAATTATTTACTTGTTGCTGAAATTTAGTCGGGATTGTGGACTACTATGACGCGTACGTGTGTAGATAAGTGTACACAGATATACAATATTGTATATTATTATGATGACATGCTTTGGGTTGCTGTTATCCTTTTTAAAGAAGAGTGTTTAGTAAAAGAAGACCATGATTTTCCTTTGGGTTACAACAATAGCTATTTTTGTATGTAGTGAGGGGATTTGGCAAAAAAATTGGCATAAAAGTGAAATGGGAAGGAAGTCATAGCTCATTAAACTGGAAAGGAAAATGCAGGAAAATGTTTGTAGTTCTCTAACCGTTCCGTTGACATTAGAAGATAATTGTATTGTACGTAGGAAAATAGCAAGGGCAGTTGCTCGAACTCGAGTGTGATTTAGTTTAGGAATTGTGAAGCTTGTTAACTCTGCATGTTAAAAGGAGATTATGCTCACCACAAAGATCATTCTTATGTACGAAAAACATATCAAATACGGTTTCCCACTTGAAGCTATTATTTAATTACAGAGTTTGGTTTGTTAGTAAGAGCAGGGATTAATGGCTGTTTTCCTGCTGAAAATAAACTAGGCAGATAAAGATGAAATAATGTTTTAAGTGATGCTAATAAAGGCTTGCACTGCACTCCGTACTGTATTAATACTGCTTTATACTCATTGTCAGTCTGGAAGAAGTTCTTAATGTTACTATCTACCTCTCTCTCTCTCTCTGACCTAAACAAAGAAGGAGAAAAATCTGTGCATTTATTTTATGTACGTATAGCGGCTATTACACATACGTACTCATTTATCTCCTTGTGGTTTTGTTTCCGAGACAGAGAGACTATAATATTATGATTCTACCATATTGCACTATATAGTAAACTGTTCTATACTTAAAATACCTGTAGGTATAGTTAGGTTGGGAGTAAAGCAAATTAGAGATTGAGGTAAGCAACCATAGCAGAACCGAGGAATAAAATGCTACGTAGCATACCATAATAATATTATAGGTAATCTAATGTCAGATAATGGCTAGGTAAACGCTACTTCAACAAAGTCAGGTCAGAATTCGAGCTAAAAGTACAAAATTGTGTTAAAACTGCAAATATGGGAGTTACGCTATAAAAGAACGCACGACGATAAAGCTAATGTATAATAATAGCATGAGATTCGTCGGCCTATTCCATGACGTAGCAGGCTAATGCATTTAGATTTGTCCTGGTGGCTATAAGTCGAACAAATGCTATCTCATTGTTCTTACTCCATATAAAACATTGTCTGAGTCTTATCTTAAAGTACTGTACTGCTCATTGTCAGATTTGTGCTCGCCAAATGCAGCAATCAGATTAACTCTACTATCCCAGAAGAGCAAGAGGAGACGAGAGAAATGAAACTCAGGCACTACATACGAGTCCGTCCGTCTCCGTTTATACGAAACAAGTCCAATCTCTTTAGTTTCAGCAGTTAAAGTTTGTTCGGTTAGTTTGTTGGTCTCTGGATTAATCTCTTCTGGTCTGCATGCTCTCTCTCTCTCTCTGGTTTATTTCTTTCCACTCTCCTCCACTAACTAGAACTACTACTTATGTCTACAATTACACAATTCACTGTGGTACAAACACCATGCACTATGAACACCTCAATATAAATGCACCATACGAAATAAATCACAAAGTTGTACTTATGTATGTATGTCCTGTAATCAAAACCTTGCTTTGCTGCCGAAAGTGAAGTTTCAGTCTTATTCTCACAGTGCTGCAGGCAAGGCTTCTTATTTTATTGTTTCTATTAAGGCTAAATATCTCATCGTCATCACAAACATAAAAATTGCTAGATTTCATAATAATATCTAGTGCATTCACTATTTCCTCAACTATAAAGCGTCCTAGCCAAAAAGATGTCCAAATCAAGACATTGATTATCTTCGTAGACATTTTTTTTTCTATTTCATTACTAGGATGTAAGTGCAGTAGCTTGTCCGTTATTTTTTACCATACTGTTATTAGTTACTACTGCCATTATAATTTTCTCAATTACATCAAGCGAACACTGTAAACATTTTCAGTGCTTATACCTAGACATAAATTATAGAGTTAAATGGGAATGGATAGGTAAGAGACAATAGCTAGACAATAAACAGACTTTTAGCATACTAATTATTATAAATACATGCGAAAACTTGAAAAAAATCTGCAAAATTTACAGATAAAAGCAAATAATAGCGAGGGAAATAGTTTACGGAGGTAAAGTAAAAAAAAAAAGGAAATGGCTACTAAAAGTAAAGTAAATGTTAGGACAGATGGGAATATCCCGAGAGGAGCAATAAAACAAATACATACTCGGAAACTAGTGTCAGACAGTTGAGTTCCTTTAGGTAAAGAAGAAAATGACCAGCCAGAATGAGAATGAACAGAGAATCCAATTTTTTTCTCTTTGTCTTTCGTTTTTTACTGTTGCAAACGGTGCTGTGCTTGTGCTGTGTAAATAGTAAGTAATCTTTGCTAAGTCATTACTTGATCGTCTTAAGCTCGTCATCCATTTTACAAACGTTCCACTGCTCACTACGTACTTAGCTGATGATTAAGTGTGGTGTACTATGATCTCTAAACCATGTACGTGATGTACTAACTTCTCTATTATGTAAATTAATTTACAGTTTAATTTTAGCCAATAAAATACGCTCATCCTGCTTTTAGCTAAATGTGCTTTCATTCAACTAAAATCTACCTACCTACTTAAATAGATTACTAGAAGATTCTCCGTAAATATGAAAGTGAACTACCTAAGACAATTAAATCTGGTGTTCCTATTTGTATAGCCTTTAGGTAGTCCATTGGTGTTAGAAGAGATGACAAAAGAAATTACAATCTGACTAGGAAAATAACGAAACGGAATTGCTGCACTGGTTGACAAAGCACATTAGTGCATGTCATGAAAGATCTAGGAGTGAGCATTAAGTAAAAGGCTGGACAACCTGCAGAGAGCATTCTTTGTCAGCTCACTTGGCCAAAATCAAATCAACGAAAAGAATATATCATTCCCACTCCTCTCTTGTCTCTGACACAGAAAATAAGAGACAGACTGTCAAATCACTTGCATTAAGTGGATTCATTCCATTTGATTAGATTTGATTTGCACATCCTTTACAATAAACCCCATTAAGGACACAACCACAAAGTTTGGGACAATAACTTCTCATCTGTCCTTGAACAATCATTTTGTCTTGCCAATAATCAAGATAAAAAATATTGCACTAAACTTCAAAACGTCAATCGACCAAATTCACAGGAAATCAAATTACTTACTAATACAGGTGTGTTAAATTATTTATTTATTTCATGATTATCTGCTTTAAAATTATTTTCCTTTCTCTTTATTGATACCAATTCCATGAACTACTCATGAAGTCGTGAATGAAGTAATGAATGAAGTAATGTAGGTAGTATGTATCTATCTAAATTACAAATAATATAATAATAATTTATACATGTAAATTGGTCGATAAAATAATTAATTTTGTACATTTGGTCAACAAATAAAGCCATTGTACTTTATTGCTTACACCGTATTTCCGTCTTAGTTTCTAACTCCAATTGAGAATATTAATGCCGGCTTATTGTTACTGCAAATGCTAAATAAAGCTAATTCATGATTCATAATATACATTTATACTTGATAACAATGTTACCAATGGGTTTTCATTTCATGTATCTGTTTGGGTTAGATTTGTAAGTCAAATTACTTAAGACTTATTAAATCTACAAAGTAGACAATGTGAATGGGATCCAACGGTTGTTAGTAGAATTTTAGGTCACACTTATGACCAATGACAGGAAACAGTAAGTAGTTTGAATTAAACGATAAACATATAAACGAGTAAGCAAATGTAATTTATGCAAGGATGAATTTATGACTACATTGTTGCCCAAATATATCAATAAAGATGCATGTACCTTCCTATTATAAATTATTTTTAAACATATAAATAGCAGTGTTGTGTAATTGTGGGTCTTACATACATTTGCATAGGAACCTAGATATCGTGAACATTCTACCTACCAACTAACATTAATTAATTACACTTTACTCTAAATAGTACTTATTTCTTTGCATAGCCACCGTAGTTTTTGGATAGTGTACTTTACATGGTAGAAATTCCGAGCTATATAGGTACAAGATATTTCGTAAAATGTAAGTTGTGCACTACAGAATAATACAAATACAAATAGCAGGAGACTTGATGCAAATCAGCAAGATGGGCTTCTCATCTCAAGTGTTAACATCAACGCATCTGTCTATGTTTACTCGACTTCATCCTAAGATATTTTTTTAGAAAAAAATGACACCGGAAATCAGAACAAACCACAAAACTGGATTGGTTGACGAAAGTTTTTACTTGTTTTAAGAGGTAAACTGAATGTCAACCCTCTCTCTGCACAGGTTATTTATCCATGCAACTATCCGTGTCTGCAAGTCTAGTTTCCTTGCAGTATCTCTGATGCGTACATTATTTTATGGTAGCGTCAAGGAAAACTATTCGAATTAGTCATCTTCACTTTTGTATTCATAAGATCATGTTCTTTATTTCCTTTGTATATGCCCAACTTTATTGTTAGAGTAGTGCATTGCATGGAAGTCATAAACTTTAAGTGAGCCCATTCATCACTGACTATGCAAATGTACATAATGATGGAAAAACATTTTAGCCAAAACGGTGCGATTTTCTTCTGTAATTGAGTCACTCAAATGAAAATGAGAGTCGTTTTTCTGTTTCTTACACCTGCAAATTTGTGCAAGCATTCATTCCAAACCTAAATCTACCTAGGTGGATTATATTTAAGTCCTACATAATTCAATATTTATACTGCTACAGAAGGCATTTGTATATCTATTCGTAGGTTATTGCCACATCTGAAGCATTTTAGATATTATGTACGCTTAAATAAGTAGACAGTATAATTTAGTGAGTGGTGTTTCTGGCTTCATGACTTCGTTGAGTATGGCATGGCATGATATTATGAATATCTACACCATACCTTTAAACTTTAGTAGTAATAAAATTAATAATAACCTAATCATGGAGTCATATTACTTCTGCCTCTCACATTTATTTATGTTAAATCCACTGACAATGGTGGTTAAAGTCTCAAAAGGCGTCCCAGTTTCTTGTTTGTATATTAATTAATAACATTTAATTTATTTTTAAGAAAAATTATGGCTTTACACTTATTTATTTTGAAGGTCTAGTTCAGATGAAGCATTTTTGTAAATCCACAAGGAATTTAACTAACAAAGGTTTATTTTTGCAACTCTCATTCCATCAAAATCCCATTCTGCAATGGATAAATCATGTCTGTGGGAAACAAAGCCGTTTACTTATGCGTGCTTGCTATTCAAATGAATTAGTTAAAGTGTAGTGTGCCAAGACAAATTCCAAGTTTAATTGATCCTGAGATGGACACCTAAATGTGGGTCACATTTTAGTTGTATTTGATGAAAATGATCCTAATAGCGTGGCTTTAAGTGTTTAGTAGTCTGTTAAAGTCATCGGAAGAGAATTATGGCGTAGAAGATGAAACTGAATTCCAAGGGTAATGGCCTAGGACAAAAATGATTCTAATTCCTAAATAGTTTGTTTACATGCAGAATGTGTTCAATGGCAATAAATTATAAAAATTAAGCCGAGGAATTGCGATTCGAGTATTCAAGTGTCTGAGAAATGTGGAGACAAGTCACGGAGAGATACGCAAAAATTATTCTGGGTTTACACAGTAAAATTAGCCTAGGTTTATATTTACATCTGCAGACATAATAACATCCTAAAGTTTTTATTGAGTTTCAGTGCCTATTATAGTTTACTAGCGTTTGTGAACATGGCCAAAAAGATCAAAGCGCGGTCTTTGGTCTAGCATTATGTTTGTCAAAAAAAAGAATGCCAGGCGTAAACTGCAGAGCTCCTTGAAAAATAGGCGTGAGTACCTGATAGAAATTCAGGTTAATTCCCCTCCAAGACTTTTGAGACAGACGGATAAGCTCTACTTGTTTTAATGGCTTGGTGGATTAGTGGTTACGTTTTACCTAATGGTTTGTTTTCATTCACTACTTAAACTCCCCAATAACAAAAACATTTGCCACAGTAAACCAAACTGTCTCTCTTCATTTTTGGCCCATCTTATTGTCAGCATCATGTTTCATGGCTTTACTTACTTGTACTTACCTACTACAGTATTCATTATCTTGACTTGAAATAAAAATGCAGTAACCCGAGTAATTGCCTCTAGACGACATATTCTTTTTTATTTGAAATGAAAATTAGTATTAGTGCGTACTTAGATAATTCACTATTGCACAATAGACGCTATTTTACCCGTAGTACCATATTATTTCAACAAAAATGATCCACATCTCTAACAGAAATACCTACCTACTTAAATATAATAGATTATGTATGAATATTGTGTGCCTGCCGCTTGAAGCGTAGCATCTGCACAACTTCTGCTTTTTAAATCTAGAAAAAGTTGAAACAGGGAAAACTGAGTGACATAGCGCAGAAGTCAATTAAAGTGCTCATAGCTTACTTTTCACATTTCAATTTAATGCATTCAAATCTAGAAAACGTTGCTCTAATGCATGCTTATAACATTCAACAAAGTACACTGCAAATACTCATAGCTAACTTTGAGAGTTCAGCGTCGTTTTCAAATGTAAATTGTAAGTGCAAGTGTTGCATAGCGAGTACAATGTTAGATAACACCTGAATTCATCCCGAGCCTGAATTCATCCCCGGCTTGAATTCATCCCAGCCTGAATTCATCCCACCTGAATTCATCCCAGCCTTAATTCATCCCGCATTTCTTAAACTATTGGGGATCGTTTTGTTTGACTAGGATTAAGAAAAATGGTGAAAACGAAATTGGTCACTTCTATTAACCACAATCAAATCAAAATAATTTGTGTTTAGGTAATTAATAGTAATGTTCAGAGTGGCCAAGCTAGCAGACTTCGTTTAACACAAGTACAAACTTTGTCAGTTTGATTGAAAATACTGAAATGGCAGTAGTAAATATTAATAGTTAAATAATAAAAACCTGTACAGTGAATTTTAGTGCACTCCAGGATGGGATATAATATTTTTATAGAAAAATTATACTATGCATGTAGATAAATACGCATATAATAAATTATTTTGATTAGACCAATTATTAGTAGTGACCAATTTCGTTTACACCATTTTTCTTAATCCTGGTCACGCAATTAAAGCGATCCTCGATAGTTTAAGAAATGCGGGATGAATTAAGGCTGGGATGAATTCAGGCGGGATGAATTCAGGCTGGGATGAATTCAAGCCGGGGATGAATTCAGGCTCGGGATGAATTCAGGGTGAATCCAATGTTGTATTTTGTGAAGACGAGAGCGAATCGAATGATAAACAAAAACAGATAGAGAGAGGAGACGAAGTGTAATGCAATGAAACGAGATGATTGCATGAGTTGAGTGATTGTGTGGAAAAGAGAGAAAGAGTGACAGTTATATGACAAACCAATGTAAGCAAAGACGCTTGAAAGATATTTATTCCGACACAGGCAAAGTACCTACCTATATGCACAAACACAGAAGGAACATTTATTTTTTGGCATAAAGCAGTATAGCAAGCTAGTTACATACATACAACAAGTGAAGATGCAGTGCAAAGATTATGCGTAAGATGAAGATATGAAAGCTGAAGGTAGCAAAAAGGCAAAAAAGGTGGCTTTTTGCCTTTTTGCTATCAAAAAGGCAACCTTTTTGATGCCCTGGAAAGCTGAAACGTTCGATGCGTTCCATACAACACCCCACACTTTACTATAATCTCAAACTAACTACTCACACTTTTATTAATAAACCATGTCTTTTAAGAAATTGAAACTCATTCTTTGGAAATAATTCCCCTTGTATATTCAATAATTCAATATTTATGTACAATAAATGATAATGACCTGTTCGTCACTGTAGCACATAAATAGTACCTATATTATCATTTGAAGAAATAGTTAGTACATTCAATACATTTACTTCCAGCAGACATTAATGGCTATTCTTTTAATTAGCTATAGACTAAAACGTCTCATGTACTAACGATAAAATTAATTGTACATTTAAACATTTAAAACGAAAATTGCCAATGAAAAGCATTACGAATTTGGAAAATATTGTTATAACGGAATTGATCTCTCAACTCAATTCTGTTTCTATTTAAGTCTCAATAGTTGCAGACAGAAGGGATCCTGCGCATTTAAAAAAGAAAATGTCAAACTACATTGAATTCAAAATAATTATGAGCTCCATTATTGTCCAGCTAAAATGAAACAGTATGGATGGCAATTTGTAATTTTTTCCTGATGTTACAAATTAGAATGAAAATGCTAATTACAGCTATTTCACTCAAGTAGTGGAAAATAAAAGTGACTGAGGTGTATTTCATTTCACAGAGTACAGACCAATATATATTACTTGATAGGGGTGCTTAGAATCACTGGGAATTCATATCCATTGGGGTATAAAATTGATTTTTAGTGGTACCTACCTACTTACAGAATATTATTTTAAATGAGGAGATTCGGTAGACAAGATAGATGTATTACTGAGCCTGGACACATATATATTTATAAGGTGGCACTGATAAAATTAGAACGGAGATTTAAATATTTATAGGAATGACAGGTTTAAAAATCAGTGTAGGTAACAATAATGAAGATAGGTTCATTACGAGTTACACTACATTTTATTACGCAAAGCGTAATCTGAAATCGGATTCACTCACTCTTTCTGAATGGTAACAATAAGTAAGGCAATATGATAAAGATAGTTCTGGGCTGAGTATGGAAGCACTAGGGCTGAATTAAAGTACCTAGCCCAGTGAGTGTAGTGTAGGAAGGACAAGAAGGAGTAGTGTTGAGCACATTGATACTGTAATGTAATAAAAAGATTGAAAAGTAGATATCTAAGATGGTCTGAAGGGATTGAATGCTGTTGTGCAGTCTTCTAATGTTTTATTCGTGAGGAAGATACATAATATACGGTGGCAGATTGTTTTTAACAGGAGATCGCATCATATCGCATCACATCACATCTACTAGGAATACTACTACAACTAAGTAAGACGAGACGAGTTTGAGACTCAAGACGGAGGCTACGAAACTACGAACGAAGGAGCAAAGCAGTTGAATTGAAGAATCTGAGACTCGTCGACTTTGTTGAATGAGAGTCTGCAACATTATTCTGTAAATTGTGCCTGCTCTGCACTTGCTGAAACTATGTGTACAATGTTGCTGCTCTTGTGTGTGTGTAAAGTCCTGCTGAATGTGATCTGCTGACTGAACTACTTGGATCTATGTACAGCATATTGGACAGTCCTTTATATAATAAGAATTTATTTCTGAGCACACTTTGAGTTGGTTCGTTGGTTGGACGAGTGAGTTGACTTGCCTTGACTGCACACTTGACATCATACAGATATCTCAGTAATAACAGTAGAAGTAGATGAGTAGAGTGGAGTGGATCGAATAAACGAGAAAAGATACCAAAAAAGACGTCCAACTAAATTGCATTCAATTGCAGGATATTCTCTGGGGTGAACTTGCTAAGACATCTGTGTATATTAACTGTGATGTGGATGTGAATGTGAAAAAGAAGCTCGCTCAATGTCTCATGTGTCTCTTCCGATCGATTGATTCTCCTCTGGAAATTACTGGATTCTCCAGGTAAGCCATAACCTCCTCTTCCCACACAGCCACTACTTATTACGTACTTCCTCAAAATATCTCATTCTAAAGCCAACTTTTACTAATGTCAGCTATTCTATGAGGGATTAAGTGAGAATCATTACCAGTTCTTAGTTCTTACATTCATCCTAATACCCAAGCTTATAGTCATTCTCAAACCACTATCACAAATAACTAATAACTAGGTACCAAAAGTTACATGTGAATAGCACAGAAATCTTCTCCGCGTCATTATTTATTTAAGTCCTGCTTATGCCTTTCACAGAAAATGAAAGGAAACCATCAGAGGTACTTTAAAATAAGTCATTTTCTGCTCAAAGGCTAAACATAAGTCAGGAGATATTTATTTATAAGCGCTCCTTCCAATTTATTTAGTGGTGTCTTTCCCTTATAAAAGAATGTCCCCGTTAAGACTCGTTAGTCTCTAAAAGTGGACGAAAATTTCAGTGCATGTAACTTAAATCAAGTACTTGTGAATACCAAATAAATTTATTATTTGTCAATAAAAGGAATTTAATTTGGCACTTTCCCTTGATTGAGGATACTAGTAACTTACTCGACATTATTAATTGATACACATGTATGTAAATGAGAATTTCGTCCATTAAAAATCAATCATTGGCTTATGAATTTTGAGTACGAGAATGTGTTTTTAGCATGGAAGTAGTTTTAGTTACCTCTGCTCTGGTACCAATCAACCACTTGTACTTTCTTGTTCTGCGTTGCGTAAGTAAAGCCAGCATGCTGCGAACTGTTCCTTTCCGTAAGAAATGTGAAAATAATATTAGTCAAGCACTTCTTGAGAAGGAACTGCTGTGCACAGTCTGCATCTCTACATGTTCGCTGAACTGAACTACTTATTTATGAAGTCATGAAAAACTTGAGATCCTACACAAAATACAAGTGTCTTAAGTTGAATCTTTGCACGGCCAATGTCATTCTTGGATATCTTCTCACGTGTTCCTGATATTATTATTATTATTCATGTACGTAGCCTTTATGGGAGTAATTTAAAGCTCTAGGGATTTATAAATTAACTCCTTAGTAAATAGCTACTGCATCTCATATGTGCAAAGATTTTTTATGAGTCAATATCCAGTTTATAGACTGTAATATTAGTGAGGTAGGAAATGAAATGAAAATTTATTGATACACGTAAATTCTAAGCTAATGGAAGAGGAAACCTGAAATGTGCCATGTGATTGTACTGTAAATCTAAATATTTACCTCGAGGAAATTTTATGTTTGCATAGTGCAAATTGTGCAAATACAAAGTTATATTATGCATAGACTGCCATTACGTAGTAGACAACATTTCACCAGGTACTGCATTTTGGTAGAATGTTAATCTTATTGTTTTTTTTATTTAATAACTTGTTCAGGTTCTATTTTAGTTACACATTAACTTCAACTTTAATCTGGAACATTTTTCAGAATGAATATTTTTATAATGGTCACTTTTGAGATCCATGCGTAGCAAAGAGTTTTACGTTGTGTTATTGTTGCGGTGTAATGACTTTGAGCTGACTGGCAATGAGACCGATGGTTGTGCGAAGTGGAGACCTAATGTTAAAATCGACCTACGAACGTTTGTAAAGATCAAAGACTGATATCGTTTGTTTCAATTTCAAAGGAACTTTTATGATTTAATATCTTTCGTTCTGAGTGATTATTATTTAGCTACATGTATCTGCCATTGCTTACTAACAGAAAAGAAGGCCGCCTAAAGATCAAAGCCCAAGTGCAATAAAATATTGAATTGTAATTTTATCCTTAAAAGTTATTTAGCTCGCTATAAAACGCGAACTAATGAAATTAATTACTTTTACTATCTACATTTAGTTTATAAAACAATATTTCGCAATAATTAGCCGTGACCAATTAAATTTATCGGGAAATCATCCAGTAACCACATAAATGTCTATGTAACAGCCATTAAGTCAGGCCACTTTCATTCTTAGCTTAAGATCTTATTGGTAATAATATTACTGCTACCTCTTTACTGTAACTATACTAGCTTGGATCTCTATGCGTCTTCTGTGCAAGTGCGAACATATAATAATATTATCCCTACTTGATCAACTTATTCTTCCTATAAATATCATTTCATCACATAAATTTTTATGAACTTCAAATATGATATATTTCATACGATATTACACAATACATAAATAAGTATAGTACATTACATAATATCACGCATTAAGATAACAAAAAGAATGGCCTTTATACAAAATAAAATGATGTACTATGTAACAGAAACGAAGAAAAAATATAATTCACTCTTTTTAACAGAAAATTGTTATCACAAGATCCCTAGTGTGATAAAATAATATTTTATGCAATCTTATAGACCCAAATTGGTTAGTAGAAGGTGCAAGGTCCTTTCTTTAAGTTCATACACCATAATAATCTTTTATTTTTACTGTCTCGACTATTGAGGATTTCCGTGATTGAGTCTGAATTTTGTATTGAATAAATACAAGGTAAACATTTTGGGTCATCTTCATTTGTTTAGTTTCCCAATTGTCCCTATCTGTGTGTACAATAAACCTTCATTTTCAAATCAGGCTAATTGTGTGCCATTTAATTTCCTTTGCTCATTTTTTCTCACTGTCGTCAATCTGAAAATCTTAACATGCCCATTAATACTATGCATTTGCTATAGAGTGTTTAGTGGAGTCCTGTTTAATATAACTTCCTAGCACTAGAATATAATAAGCTAATGTTGAGCTAATAATATAATATGCTCCTTGCTAAATTTATTCTCAGTATTAAATTGGAGATGTGCTTAATTCGAAGGACGTCACATAATGTTGTACTGACGTAAGCAAATAAGTTTCGAGTACCGTTACCAAATTGGTACTTATGACTTATGAATTGGTAACGACGGTTTTTGGTGAGACTGAAAAAGGAGCGACCATTACCCACAGTTGAGTAGAAGAAAATATCAATCTTTCTTCCCGTCTCATCTTCACTTCAGTTCACATCAGAGCCACACCACAACTCAGTCAGTCAGCAACTGAAGTGATACTCTCTACTATCTGCAGTAACATGACAACTGCGGAGACCTCATGTCAATATAAAGTGCAATGACTAATAAATATCCTATCTATAGAGCATGATAATATTATTTGTGACCACTGTACTACACGATATTATGTATAAGTAAGTACAACAATTATGTAGCCTTAGATATTTGTATAGTATCTCTGATAGCAGCAAGGAACATTATCAACTATAGGAAACGGGAACGGAACAAGATTTCTAGTATCAGAGGAGCGCAAAACTAAGATGCACGTGAACTGATGCGATGTGATTTGGCGTTCGAAGTGAGCTATTAGCTTTAATTCACATGGGAATGCGAACAGTCAACAGTTAGAGACGTTTTCCTTGAGAACCTCAAGCCACCACCACTAGGCACTTGAACTTTTTCTCGTAAAACTCCCGATTTTGCATAATTCTGATAACTTTTCGTTACTCCTCGGTTGTTTGCTATAAGCACGCTGTTATCCTTAAACATTTTAATAGGGTCCTAGCTAAGAGTGATCTAGTTTCGTTTCCTAGTAGTCTAAAGTTGGTTAAACTATGCCTGTACGCACATTATGCCACTTTGCATTAGTTGCTAACATATCATCTATGTAATTTTGCAAGGATGCTAGCTATAGATTAT
The DNA here is from genome assembly GCA_019776505.1 of Tomocerus nigrus. NCBI lineage: Eukaryota > Metazoa > Arthropoda > Collembola > Entomobryomorpha > Tomoceridae > Tomocerus > Tomocerus nigrus. The sequence goes on from JABASI010000159.1 coordinate 25,659, forward strand.
AAGTATACTTAATGCATAGGTAGGTACTTTCGTTTCTGCGTACGAATATTGATATTATCTTAGGAGTTTATGCTACGCAAGTATTTGCCTATACTCGTGTAAAATATCTAATGACTATGGAAATCAAAAAGTCATGAAGGAATGGATGCATGTGTATTTTGTGTACATAATAATATTATTATGCTGTTTTAATAGCATTCGACAGTCTTCACATGAATTACACTGGACCTTGCATTTGTATATTTCCCCGTTTTTATTTCCCATGCACATTTTCCTGACTATGCTTACGATTCTTGCTGTAATTTTCAACTAAAGACCCAAAGGCACATAAAACTACATATTTACCATATCTATTAGCAAGGAAAATGGAATTTCCACAGCTCTGTAATTGTAATGGCACTAGTAATAGTGATAGAAATAAGGGCGACTGTTTTGTTTGTACTCTAATTGCACGTATTTTGCAATCCCATAAACATTTATTTACAGTAATTCACTTAGCTTTGTACTTGTAGGAGCTATATACATTTATTATAGTGCAGTATTGAAGGATTATAAATACATAATAGTGCCTATATGTAGTGGCATTGAAATCAGCGGAGTGGAAAAAGAAGAGGCAAAGGAATTTCTTCGAAGCATTATGCATTAGTTAGGTACTTCGGTTAGCGTGGTCATAAACCCATTTTTAGCAGAGGGACTTTTATCGGTGTTTGGTTACACCAAAGATAATAATAGCTGCTGCCGCACACTAGTCTCAGTCTGAATAAGCGGCCATGGGCTGGGGCAGGGATGGCCACGTAAGGCAGTGGAGATTTAATTTGGCCATTAAAAATGTGGGATTTGTTGAGTGACAGTCATGTTCAATAAATGCAATGAGATGGCTAACTAGGGATAACAGCAAGTAAAGTACATAAAGCACCGACAGAAGAAGAGTCTACCGCAACAGTCCCACTAAAACAATTCGTTGACACTGTTTTCCGCAAGACGAGTTGCTTCTCACAACTCATCGCAGGACAGCTTTCTTCCCTGCCTCTTGCTCCTCTGCCAAGTTTTCTTGGAAATTCGACAGATTGCACAAAGATGAGTAAGCACAAGTGGGAGCCTGATTTTCTACATCTTGCTGGTCCTGTGATGAGATAATGGCGTTGTCTGTCGGCATGCAAGACCAAGCGAGAAGCTAGCAAAGCAAAAGCGACCATACCAATAAAACTGACGACCAAAATAAATTCATTGCTCTCCTATGAAACAATAGCACCACTTTTCATCCGTTATCTTTTTAAGCACTCACTTCCTTACTCTCCCCCAACTAACAACATCCAGCCAGACTAGACTCAGACGGCACTTGGCCACACACACATATGTTAGCTAAGGTTAAGGTTTATTTTAGTGCAAAAGAATGAGCATCATCTTCCAATCACAAGGTATATTAAAATATCTAAATCCTACATTCGATCCTTATGCCACTTTATTTATTGTTATTGTAAAGTGAACCAATTCCCCTCCTCCCTTCTCCTCGTAAGTCGAATAATAGAAAAGTTACAACCACCAGAATGTCTTAATATTTTGTCGTAATAAAACGTGGTTCTCCTCTGGCCCAGTCCTAGCTGCATTTTTGCCAGAGCCTAAATATATTGTCAGTCTTGCTTTTATTATAATTTCCTTGCAGTTCTTTTTTTAACAATCCATCCTTAAAAGAAGCGGTTCCATCCATTAATAGATTACCTACTAATACTACTCCATTGTTGTAACTGCGTAAGTCTCCACTATCGTTTAACTGCCCAATTAAGTCAGCTTATTTTCTTGGCTCATGTTTCTTTTCTACTTTTATTACCTTGGCTTCGAAAAATATTCTTGTATTTACTTGCAATTTGAAGAGGGCTTTCGTTACACAGATGAATGGCTTGTGTTCATGCCGAAAAGTGCGGAGCACTAATAATATAGTTGGACGGCTATGAAGGTAAACCCCAGTTTGGCAGCAGAAAGGATTAGGGAAATAAGTTTGACGTTATGGATGAAGATTTGCAAAGAATTTACGGGCTAATTCCGTAAAGGAATTCAAACATGGTCCAAAATGTCTATTTCGGACACTTCTTAAGATTTTTTACGACTTTATTTATCTGTTGTCAGAAAGCGTCACTAATAGTAATGTTCTTTAAATACACGAACCTTTTTTCCACTCCTCCTCGCTGGCCATTTACATATTTAAATGCAAAACAAGAAATGATTCGTGATACGTCGGGAACAAAAACGGAATAATAGCATCGCTAAAATGAAAACAAGAATGCATTCCAATTTCCGTGAAACAGACATGTACAATAATAAGGTACGAGGAAAGTGAATTTCCTTCTCTTCTCGAGTATCTTTATAGACAACAGTAAAATATATTTTCAGAATCTTAGATTTTAGATGCATATAACGGAGATTATATACTACATCGTATATTAGAAGGTATAACCCGCCGCATTTAAATAACATCTATTCAGATATACGCTGTTCCTAGTAGATAGTTAATATTTATTTGATTATTATCCGAAAATCATAACGGAAGAGGATAGGTCTACTATGCAGCCCCACAGTCTTCCTTGTTTAGCTTGCTTATCTTTCAGTTACTGTATTCTGAAATAGTAAATGATGGACGGGGCCTACTAAAACTTTTAGAATGAAATTCGCATTAGGCACGCTGGCTGACGTTCCTCTTCCAGCTGCTTTTAGCTAAAGACTATAAAGACAAGCCAAATGCATCTGCTCTGCTTGCTCCACGGCTTCAGGAGCCCAGAAACTTTTCACATCTCCCGATTCAAAATTGAGACATGAGATTTTGTTGTTTGTTATGCATTAGGCAAAGATACAAGAAGCCCTGTCTGCCAGACGATATTCCTGTCTCTCCCCATCTCCACTCAACTATGAATCACATTTAAATCAGTCCAGCTCAACAACTCCCTTAATGATCATCGATCAATCAATCATTAATTTCTCTTTTGCCATTCTGATGAGCCCGTTGGGATTTTATTTTACTTCCCAGTAGCCCTATGGGAGAATTACTTTTAAATATTTCTCCAGGATAATAACAATTCAAAACAGAATTAAACTTCACATTATTTGTTGCGCCGTTATTCCCCTGTAAGACAAATACTCAGAGTATGTAAATGGTTACTCCGAAATACTATGAAACTAACAATCAACCGCATTATATTTTGTTTAACCATACACGTACCTAAATAAATCATATTAGGTATCCACTCAAAAGATTTTTCCATAGTCCTTGTTTAGTTTAGATAGGTAATCAAGTAGGTACCTACCTATAGCATTTATCTGGGTAACTTAGGTATGTTTGCTAAAAATATGCAAAAATATTATTGCATGTTCTACTGTACCTTTGATTTAAAAAAATATTCTTCCCTTTTCTTCACGTAAACTAGCCATTTTCTAGTTATTAAAATTGGACATGTTATTTCATTTGGTGTTCTTTATATAAGGAGATAAGGATTAAGGATGATAAGAATTCTAAAATGAAATTCTTGAAACCAGAAGTATTTCATATAAAAAAATTGGGTCGGAGAAATAAGTAAGCGTCTGCTTTGATGATTGCTTTTGACAAAAACTTTGAGGATAATCTAGTTAGCATAGTATAGTAGCATAGTTATTTGGATTTTGACATTAGTGGTTGTGAGTAATTTTTACTCGTTTGGTTATTTGAATGTTGTTGTAGTATTTAGTATGTAGTAGTTTTAGAAAGGGAAAGCCCTTAGGAATAGTGTAATAACTATCTTGCTTTATTTGCAAAGGACGCCTCTGGTTTCTGAGAAGTTTACAGCATGTAGGTAGACATTGAGGAGATGGGAAAAGAATGGAAAGCGAAAGAAAGCATGACACCCCAGAGCATTGTATTAGAGTAAAGATATATAATTTATGCAAATGATGTAATACAGTTACAGGCCAATAATATTGTTTTGTATCAGTTGTTTCCAGCCTAGAGAGTTGCATACATCTATTTACTGCTATTGGTATGCATTGCAAATTGCAAACGTAATGGATTGAATAGCAATAATATTGCCGAGAAAGAGAGAATCGCTTACTGCATTCCGCTTTGTATTTCCCTTGGATTTGCATTTACATTTAGAGAGAAAGTGTGTCTCCATTCTCCATCCTTCTTGTTCTTGTTGTCTGCTGCCTCCTTCTGTTTCTCGTCTGTTGTGTAATGTTGGAATTTGGAAGCCCACTCACTCGGTTTGATTGAGTTGACTTGAGTGATGTGAATTTCGCTACATTTCCCCAGATGAGAAATCATTAGGATGATCCAATGGAATTGAGGGAGCTCTTCCTGCTGCTACAAAACTGGAAACGGACTAGGTACGGGCATTCTGCTTTCCAGTGAGCCAGATGAAAGTTGAAGTTAGACAAGAGTAAATAAATGACGAGAGAGCCAGAGATAGTAGTTAGAGTGAGAGAGAGAGAGAGAGAGCGAGAAAGAAATGCGAACATGCTGAAAAAAGTTGGCAATCCTATCCCATCATCATTGTGTACTATTCTGTACAATAGAAATGTGCCAATGGCATAGAAGAGCATCCTAAGTAATTCTATGCTGCGTCCTGATTCTATTTCTTTCCATTCTCATCCCTTCTCTATTCTACCCACTTCAAATTACCTGCAACCCTTTCATTGACTACACTTACCTATCTCTACACTAAATTAATCTACAAATGAACAAATATATAATTCATCAAAGTCCCGAACAAAGTTATCTGTTACGGGTATTATGAGAATCTCATTAGGGTCCTTCTACTTTTCCATGTAAGTATAAAGTTATTATTATTACACTTGACGTTATGAGCACCTACATACAACTCAAGTATACTACATGCTACGGTTTATGTGGTTTAAATGTTTGTATGTTTCATAGAATATAATAATAATGCATAAGTATGTAGAAGGACGGTGAGCCATTGTAGCAATTAATAACGAATACATTAGGGAGGAATTAATTAATCAGAGATTCTGTCAGAGATAGCATTGCCCTCGGATGAACTGGAAATTAAGTAGTGGAATGAATTTGGTAATAATGCCTTATATAATGGATTAATTATGCCCTCTTATCATTAGTGGATATGTTATTAACGAAGGCATGGAACTAGGTCTTGTTAGTTGGAAATAAGAGCGTCTTCGTCCTAATGGTGTCATATTCTTCACTCCGCTTCACACTGATTGACTCTTGCACTCTTCCTTTGATTTAAAACGCAAATAACATTTGCCATAAGGAATATTTCATTTGGGAATTAGGGTTGAACCAATCTTCACCTTTCCATACCTTGTGAAATCGAGTAAAGTGAGACTGCTGATACATATTTTAGCTACTTGATTTAACGAGCACAAAAAGTTTTTCCATTTGTCAAGCATGCACATCTTAAAGAATTAATATTTATTGACTACTTTGCTTGTATTTAAGCCAGAGAGGGACGCTAGAATTTCGTTCCATTTCTTCAATAAATGCTTTCAAATAATATATCAAGGATCTAAGGGAAACGAAAAAGACGAACAAGAAGAAAGTCTCCGCTGTAATTTAGAAGTCTTTCATCGTTTTCCCCGCCCATTCAATGTTCTGTTAGATCAATCTTGAGGAAAGGAAGGGATTATACGACAAAAATCTTGTGTGTTTACTAAAATATTGTCATCCTCTTTTTTCTTATCGATTTTAGTGCAATAAAGATGCAAATGACACACGTATCTAAAATCTTTGAAAAGATCCAAAGTTTGTGTTGGAGAAATGTGCACTTGATCACAAAGTTTCCCAGAAGAGATCAAAATGGGAACTTTATCCTTGAAAATGTATTTAGGAAGAGATAAGAAAGTAAATTGAACTAAAGATAGGCTCTATCCTATAAAAGGTAGAGAATGTATTGTTTTTAGATGTCTATGCAAATGAGCAGTAGTGGTAGTGGTGGGTGAACATGGTTGGATGGGATTGATAGGTGTTAGTCTACATTTCTCCTTCGAATTTGAATATTTAACATTTAGGGTGATGTTGATTTTTGCATCAGAGGGCTAGGCAGTTCATTACCGCTTGAGAGGATCGGAAATGAAATATGTAGATTATTAGGAGGAGAGTATAATGAGGAGTAGGAGAAAGAAGAGAGTTAGTAGGTTAGAGCTAGAGGAGCGAGTGCATGCACATGTGAGTGTGCACAATATTATATTCTGTCAGAGTGCACATAATAGAACTATCATTAGCAAATTCGGCTCTATGGCTTGTTGGCAGAGTGCGGATTGGGTGAGAGAGAGAGAGAGAGAGAGAGAGAGAGAGAGAGAGAGAGAGAGTGGAGTGAGGAGCAGGAGTATGAGAGTTAGAAGAGCGGAAAATAATTTTTGGGAATAGGTATTCACTAATGCAATGTGTACGTGGTTTGGTCTTTAACGAATGCAATGGGGAGGGAGGTACCGTCCGGGTAGCAGACAAGACATAGACAACAAATTCATTGCCAGTGGAAGTAGTGAATAAGCCATGGGAGCTGTCAAGTCATACAGCCAGAGAATCAATCTCTTTCCTCCCATCTCATTGTCCCAGATGAGTTCAATTTCAGGAGCAAACTTCGTAGAAGGCGAAATAAAGCTCACAGCTTTGTACATTTACGTACATTTCCGCTAATACGATCAGTTATAGTGGACGGCGGACTTAACTAACGATAAGGCACTCTCTCAACTCCTCCGCATTCTACCCGCTTCGTAAATATCCATCCCTTCTTCCTTAGTCCCTCACTGCCAACCGTCAAATCCACCAAGTGCTCAATTTCCACAAATGCACTTTGGACGAAGGCCTCGCCTGCCTTGCCTGGGCGCTCCAACTAAATCCTCCTTCTTTGGGGCAAAGTGTAATTTGATGTGATGCACTGATAGTGTGTTGCAGGGTGGCCAACCCGCGGCACCTAAATGGATTTACACCATTGCACTGGATTGCATTTCCCTGCAATTCCAGGATAAATTGTAAATTTTTTATGGCCAGCTTTAACTGAAAGCTTTTTTTCCCTTGGCCAAGGTAGGCAGTTGGTATGCTCCTCCAAATCTCTACCTACTAATAAATAAATATCTAGTCCGTATGCCTAACCGATTGCCTCTGTCCCTTGGACATGTCAACCTGTCGTTGAATTGAGGCGAGCGAGCATATTTATCTGTTTATTTACTATGCACTCGACAGAATACTGTTGGTTCACTCCTGGTTAGCACATGTGCCCTGGAAAATAACCCATCCGAATCTTTTAAGCCCTATAATAAACAAAAATATTAAACTCCCATTTCCAGGCCCATCCAAAACAATACTTGGCTTTAGAACGCTTCCATGAAAATCTTATTATCAGGAAATGTCGAGAGGATGAGCCAACTGCTCGCAACCCAGTCTAAACTTGTCTCTCGACTTGTCCCACTGCTCCAGTTATTTTCCCTCCCGATTTCAATAAAACTTATAATTCCTTAGACTGCCTTCTACCCGCCATCGCCACGGAATCGTCTTAGCAGCAGCACTCAAATCCAGGATTTAATTGCCAACCCCAATTTACTCTGTATACAGATGCTACCTACGTAGACTTCTTTTTATTCTATTGATCATTGCTTACTTTTTAAATCTTTATATTCATCAGAACAGGTTCCTTATAAATTCCATGGCAAAAAGACCAAAAAAGTTGAAATAGTGCAATGTGAATAGGTACTACTCGGAAATGTTACCAAATTGATCGTGCTACATTTTGTAAATGATATTGACTCAATACATATAGCAATTCCTGAATCAATTACAAAAAATATCGTCCTTTATAGCTTTGCCTACTTCTGAGCAGGGAAAGGTTGGACTTTACTTGACCTGCCTGCCTGTCCATTTTCTAGCTGGAACAAAGTGATCGTGACGTATGTACATAGGATTTTCTATTTTGTCAATACACATAATATACTTTGCTATGGCTTACAGTTCAATAAAAGAGTTTTATTTTCGTCCAGCCAGCAAGTTAGAAAAGTTCCATTTCAGTATTTACCTTCTTATTACTTTTCCTTGGAGTTCATTCAATTTGGAGCGTGGAGTGGAATGAAGAAAAGCCTTTTTACGGACCACCAGCACATTATTTAAGAGTAGTTGATACACTTTCAGCCCTCTATATTTTCACTCTTATGTAGTATTGTCCTTTCAGGGACTTTTACAGTAATAGCAAAGTAATCTGGCTTTTAATATTAGCCAAGGTAGAGTATCTAACTGTAGTAGGCTTATCACATTACGAAATAACAAATGCTACGCTTGATAAAGACATGGAAAATGGAGAGAATAATTTTCAGATAGCAATGTCACTTGATATCATTCATCTGCAAATAAATTATAGCAATTCTCATGGGCACATAATAGTCGCCTTCTATCTATATAACTAACTGAGTGAGGAAAAGTGAAAAATCTGAGAGTTTGTTAGGGATGAGCTCAGTTGGGATGCTCAAATGCAAATAGACCCAATCCGTATGCACTTTTCTATTCGCCAGACACATGGACGAAGACTTTCTACGCTTGACTTGCACATAATAGTATTTATGTATGTATGTATATAAGCTTAGAAGAGAATGGACGGGAACGTGATCTGCTGATCTTATGTGGCTTATCTTTAAGTGTATTGTGTAGGTAACGAACTGGGATGGCATGTCTGACTGATCTCTAGAAACTGCCCTTCTCCATATAGAGCAGAGCAGAGAGACGAGAAGGTATTGAGTTGCATTAGCCTTCCCTCTCAGTTCGGCTGATTGTATTGTTGTGAATGGCATGGACCCACATCCCTCGTCTTCTCATACATTTCCATGTCCCGAGTAACTGTGTGTGCAACTCTAAAAGGATTTTGCATTCAATTCACAGAATTTCACTCCATACGTGAGATGGTCTGGACGAGAGTAGAGGCTTTGAATTTGAATCCCATTTTAGCACTTTTCACGTTGACTTTACCTCTTCACGGAGGTTCGTCACTCTATAAATCTCTCCTCGTTTGATAATACAATTCTGTACTGCATTTTACACTTTTCTGTAGCTACTTGCTGAGCTAGGGACTCATGCCATTATTTCCCAGCTCCGATAGCTTCCATACATTTTCTGAAAATTACACATCTATGCAATCTCCGTACTTACGTACAGCCTTGCCTGTTACGCTTGTTACACTTTATAATGAAATCAGATTTTGAGAATTATAATATCATGTTATTCATGTTACTCTATGAAATTGCTGGCTATGCTTGTGCAGTCACTGCAGATACTCTGCACTTAATCATTGTGGTTTGGTTATTTACTGAAGTTACACAATTAGATTTTGCGTTATCGAAGGGTAAATAAATTCTACTTAAATGCATAGCATTTACTATAGGAATTATTTTACAGCAAAGAAAACTTATCATTTATTAACTAATCTCGAAAATTTACTGGAAGACGCCTAGATTGTTATCATATTGTCTCTTTTGAATTTACCTTAAGTATCTCTATAAAGTAGGATAATAGTAATGAATAATGAAGCACCATCGAACAGACTGATGGGCAAGATAAAGTAAGATATTACTTACTGCTTAGATGATAAAAGTGTATTATATTAATGGTGCATCCTGGTATATTTATATTATAACTACGCCCTGAATTTCACGCCTATCATTTAGATTTGATAATATAGGAAACTTTTGCATAACGCTATTAGTAACGATTTCTTAAGTTACTTTTTGGAAAGGTGTACCCATACTAAATTTTTATTAATATTATTTTTAAATTGCGGATGGGACTTTCATTTAAAATAATTGTAAAACATATCGTTCAATTCTTTTATCCCGTTAGTAATGAAAAAAAGATTGAATCTATTTCATAGAAACGCTATAATATGACTATGCAAAGTAATGACTAGTGACCCACATGGCAGAGAAGGGCAAATATTCAACCTAAAATGTTATTAATTACAGACATTTGATAAATACTAGTCCATTAGAGTTAATAAAATAAATATTTGCACTAGATTTGACTCGTTATTTTTGTTAAAGATAAAGCTGAAGCAGATTTTTTGCATACATCAGGATAGCACAAAATCAATAAAAATAAGCTGCGTCAAGCATATGCCAATAATGACAAAGAGAATGGGAAAAATGTCGAATGTGTACCACTTGTTTAGAATCCGGTATATTATACTTAGCTATGGAAGTCTATCCCTTGTGCATACTCATTTTTGTTTGTAATGGCAAGTAATTATTTCGGTTGGCTATCTGTGACTATTAAAAATTAAGAATGTTGTAATGTCGGTTTAAGTAGTGTGTAATTGTTTAATGACTCTTCTCCTGAAATGGATGCCTCATGAGCAAATGTAGAGTTAAGTGAACTCATGGATGTAATTGCAAAGACGACTGTAATATGGAAGTAGTTCATTGTATGTATTTAATGCTCTATCTATGCATACACTAGGTACCTGTTTACATATAAGAGAAAAAATGTGATGCTGCAAAAATTTGAGTCTAGGATTGCATAGTATAGGACAAAAACGTGTACATAAGTAACTATTATGGTGCATTGCATTGCTAAGAAAAACGTACCAAATAGTTTTTTTATCGTTATATACCACAATGTGTGTGTATCACTATTTTTGATGTTTTGCTTCTGTGGAGCGTTGCCTGGTCAGAATGTATACTAAATAAATCATTAAAAATGGGCGTACATTAGCAATTAACGTGATTCTTTGAAAGACATTCCTGTATTTGTGTGTGCACAATCATTTTAGCCAATTTATACGAAATCGTTGCAATTTGCAGTCCAGCGGTAGCGATAGATAGTTAATGAAACTGTCCTCGCAAAAATATACTAAAATATTTTGAAATTCAACCTACAAAAAATTGTAAAATGAGACAGCAAAATTGCCTGCAGTTATACGATGCATATTTATATTTATTACACTTTCAACTTCAAACTAAGCATTCTTTCCAACAATAATGGATGTCTTTCATTATTTACGTCTTTGATGGCATCCAAAGAAATATTTACTAATTTATAGAATTCAAAATAGGCAGCACTGAAAGAAATATTTTTGAAGTACCATTTCCTCAAACACAAAATCTGCTGTATAAAATAGTTAAAAAATGTATGTACACGTATTTATGTGTAGTCATAATTGGGCACAAAAAGACGTGCCAAAGCAACTCTCTTTTTCTGCTACGTGGAATGACGACTCTGCAATGTGCAACCAAATGACACGCCACACACACACACACACCACACCATTATTCATTGCATTGCACTTTGGCAAATAGAAGCAAAAACTGTTGATAGTTGATCTGCTACTTTTACACTTCCACATTCAGTTTTTGTCTGTTGGGGTAGTAAATCTTGAGGCTCGAGAAACATTATCAGGCGTAGTATCAAAATATTTAAATGCAAACTGATTAGTCATAGCGAAGAAAACGTTTTAGCAACTCAACGCTAAACAACTTATGTAAAGACAACTTGATCTCAATATCAAATGGGTAGCAATGTATTCTTGTAACAATGCGTACTAATAGATTTTCTCACATTCAGGATTTGTAACGTTTTCTATGCAGATGTATGTAGCATAATTGAGTGCGCATTTCCGTTTAGTTGCTGTATATGTATTAAGTATCTATAGAACACACAAAACACGACAAGATCTTATGTCATTTGCGTCATCTCAAGTACATATTATTATTATTATTATTTCTCCTTCCTTTAAACTGTATGTATACGGATGCGGGAATAGTGCCAAAGTCAACATGGAAAAACTTTAGGGCAAATTGCAAATTCACTCTACTAATTTTGTTGTATTGCAGAAAGGCAGGCACAGCCAACCATTGTGGTTCATCCATAACGCTGAATAGTTGCTGTAAATATATTAAAAATGTGAAAAATATTTTGTAAAACCTAAGAATAATGGCGGGAATTTTTTAATGGAAAGTTTTTTAAGTCTTTAAATCAATTTAGTCGTAAACAGTAAGTTTTTCGTACATTGGACAATTGTTTTGAACTAGTTGCCTGTTTTGACCTAGGTATACCATTAAGGATGAACACACTCTACCAAAGTTATCGTAGAATGGGTGTGGTGTATATTGTTTGTTATTCTAGTTCGGTTTGAATGATGTATGATAATAACAGCGAAAGTAAAGGGGCCTGAATTATTTCAAGAGACATAAACGTAGTTACAAAAGCCACAGAAATTATTGTCTCATTTCTAATCATACATATAAAACTTGCATCTGCAAGTACTTACTCTTGCCGGATGATGAGTCATTTAATTTCCTCAAATGCCAGCATTAAAGACAAGTTGCAGAGGAATCTTGTTTAAAATGAGAACGCTTGAAGTCGCCTGACTTTGAACTGAAGTTGACAATGTAGTCGTGTCTATTTTAATATTATAATCATGAGCTCAATTCGTTTGTTTGGAAGAATCTTATATTTAAGCGTCAAAATTAGAGAGTTCATAGTCAATTTCAGTCAGTAGCTGTTATATGAAATGAAAACCATTTGCTTTAGAATGGTCATGTATAGTCTGTTGAAGTGAGTTGATCGCCTGACTTTGAACTGAAGTTGACAATGTAGTCGTGTCTATTTTAATATTATAATCATGAGCTCAATTCGTTTGTTTGGAAGAATCTTATATTTAAGCATCAAAATTAGAGAGTTCATAGTCAATTTCAGTCAGTAGCTGTTATATGAAATGAAAACCATTTGCTTTAGAATGGTCATGTATAGTCTGTTGAAGTGAGTTGCTACCCAAACTGTACTTTACTAATATCCAAATGTCAAAAGGTCATTTTAACAAAGTTTACAAATTCAACAAGCTTGTGAAATTGATTAAAGCTTCTTTGAAATATAAAAGCAAGCAAGGGATCGTTGCCCATAAATTCACACTCACTGACTCCAACAAAGCCGCAATCAACGCTTTTGCACAAACTTTGTTTCCTGTTTGTCTCGAAATAATAATAAAAGCATGGTATGTGAGACTACATGGTGACTGAGTATGTGCTGCATTGTTTATTCAAAGACCCATTCACACCATGTAATATTTACATGGTTTTTTCTTGTACGTGTCTTTTGTATTATTAATAAGCATTTTCTGAGAGCAGTTAATGTAAATACGGATGTTATGAATTTTAATGATTACCTATCTAAGTAACTAGTAAGTAAGTAAATAAGTAGTTTGATTATATTCGCCGCTATTAGCTATTGCATCCAACGTTTGTTTTGATCTCAGCCTAGGGCATCAACGTAATTTGTATAATATGTGCTTTTGATGTGCATACTTATGTAATTGACTAATTAAAGTCGAAAAGGTTTAGTTAATTTGAATCTGTCTACTGCATGTTTAGTTACACCTGTAATTTCAAATGAGTATCAGGGATACACTGACAACTGATAGCTATAAGCCTTCCTTTTAATAAAAGCAGCTTAGAAATGAATGGAAACGTAGTACCTACATACTACTACATACATTATTAATTTTTATTAACCACCAACATGTGTTGATTTTAATGGCGCGTAATTATCTTTAATGAAATTTTAGGAATTGTTGAACTTGTAAATTGATTTAAACTTTTTGATTCCGAAATTCGTTTCAACCAGGAAATCGTTCATTTTCAGTGCATTACACTTTGTTACGCCGAGGATAATTTTGGTCAGTTGCTGTTGCTAGCAAAAAACTCTATTACCTATATAAGTAGGTAACTAAGTACATTCTTGTTAAAAATTTACGTGATAAGTCATAAGTCGAAAAATAAAGTGACGTAACTGCCTACGCGACTAAAACACTTCATGTAAACCTTTTAAATAATGTTATATGTACTTTCCAATCTTCTTATTATAATTTAAAACTTATAATTAAATAACAGACATTATATCTGTCTCAGTTCTAATAAAGAGAGTGAATAAAATACTGTAAAATAAATTGTCGATTTCTAATGAGAATTTATACAGGGAAATCAGGATTATAGCCGTCTGGACAGTCAGTGTAATTTCTGAAGTTCAGTTTGGGTTAATCATTTGATAATGGTGGTTACTTAACTCATCTGTGGCGGAAAATGCTAATTACTCTTTAACAGTAAATATCATACTGTGTAGATTACCTAGGTAGATAGGTACCAGGTTTTATTTTACCTTGCATCGACATCACAGAGTGAGAAACAGTACAAAGGGAATCTGTCATTTCGTGGGTAGTATTAGGAAATCGTTATTGTAATTGCAACACGTGCAATTTAGAGACACTGACTCAGGTTTCAAGGTGAGCGCAATTTAGAATTCAGAAAGGTGATTCTGTCCTTGGATTGTTTCGGTTCAACGGATTTCACTTGGAAATTGTGGACATGAAAATGCTTGACAAATCTGTAGGTGTTAGAAAAGAACTTTTATCCGTTTTATGCGATGCTGTTGGCTAGGTAAGTAGTTATCTGCTATGCTTCAGTTAAAACGTCAAGCTAAGCCAAGTGTGAAATGATGGGTGGTGGAAAGTGGATGTGCAGTTTAGATTTTAGAGACTACAGACAGACAGGGCATGTGGAATTCTCAATTTTTCGGCATTGTTCTTCTGCAACTGCACGGCTTGAGCTCTCTGTCTCCATCTTCAACCATTCATGTTCATGCCCTTTGTCTTTCTTCCCAATTAGGCATCAGTAGTTCGGGGATATATGTAGCAGCACCAGACACATTGCTTAGTAGAGTCTTCTAATTTATTTGCTACGTGCACTAAGAATACCAAGAGTAATAACATGACACAGCCAAAAATAATTACGTTAAATGTGCAGCCGTCGAAAACTATATATTGAAAATTTTTGACAAAAATCAGAATTTATAAACTGAAATGATAAGAAGGAAGAAGTTGCCAAATGAAAAATAAATAATAATAGTGTTACGGTGTATCATGTATCTTCAATGTATTTATTATTGGTTTAAAGCCAAAGCCATTGAAATAATGTGCAGGCAGGTCACGTAACTACCACCCACTTAGCTGAAGTTAGTTATTAGGATGAAATTGTATATATTTAGTGTGTTTATTTGTTTAGAAAATATAAATTACTTGGGTCAAGGTATTTGTAGGGCTACGTAGCTGTATAATATTACTGGCATTTAGTATATTTACATAGGTAAGTGCACGTTATGCAATGTTTTCAGTTATATAAATATTTCTGTTTACATGCTATTACATAACCGAAATCTTTTATGTTGTTTTATTTTGGCTTGAGTTAATAAAATGCAAGCAGCAATGAAAATGAACGGAAACCCAGAGCAGAAATAAAAACTACATCAAATGTTTTATGCACATTTTTAGAGGAAAGCATGGCTATTAGAAATAGTAGTAATTCACATTTTTTATTCATATGTATACAGTAATAATATAGCCACGTTAACCAGCTAACCTATTTAATATATAGCACGCACTACTTATCGACATTTAGTAGTAGTTGGCCATTAGTTTATTGGCAGATGACCATTTCTAAAACAATTTCATGCATATGCATTGACATTTATTGGTGTGTTACGAACAAGTACTTCTTTCCTTACTGAATTTCAAATGCTACATGCCATAAAGCTATTTTATGTAGGGCATAAACTCCAAAATCCTCTTTTAGAACCCCGGCAACTCGCATTTCCTAGATGCAATGCAAAAATATGAAACTACATATACGTTCCATCAATTATTCAAAGGGTAATCCTTAACAATCCTTGCTTTTCCTTATCATTCATGACATGACGGTTTGAAAAGTGTGAAGTATATTGCCAATGTAGGGTTTAAGGTATGAATTTAAGGTATGAATTTAAGGTTGGAGTGACTTGGTCCGGTTGCATGTGTTTGCTCACTCCCCCAAACACCAAAAATCTCGATCTGTAATGAATGAATGAAAACGGGAGAAGCTGATTATCATCGGGAGATAAACTGTCCAGCAGGGTCACAAAACTCTACCTTGATGCTTTGTACTTAAATGAAATTACAAATAGTGCTACAATCCTGCATTGAGATATAAATCATCTCAGAAAACCCTAAGTACTTCCATGAAGAGGCAATGCCAGTGAGAACCAAAGGGTACAGTATTCCTGTCGTTACGCTGCTTAAATCTTGACAAAGAAAGAATGTGTCTCTAACTTACAATGATCACTCACCCTCTTATTCCATATTTATAATGATGTGCCTACCTTTCCAAAATTAAGTTTTACTCCAACAAAGATTATTATAGGGATACAACAGGGAAACGTCCAAATTCTATTTCTATCAATTTTTGAATATTATGTCTATTTTTTTTTATTTCTATTTTTGCTGGAATGCATTTCTATCTATTTTTATTTAGTTGAAAATTACATAACAACCAAAGCCACAACATTAAAACTGTACCAACCACTTTGACACTATTGACACCTTTTAACTTCCTTTATATCAACGCTGACTTACGTAGCCGTCCATTTGTATGATATGTACTCCGGTTCCTTCACCCTGATCCTGGGAACTACGATAAGTAACCTAAAAATTAGATTTTTATCTTATTGTAGCTATGACCTAGGTTGTTTCCTACATTTTCAAACGTACCTACTTATGTGTAGCAACTTATACTAGAAGAGAGACTGTTAAGCAGCCGAGAATAACACATCTTTATTACTGCACTTGACATTGGCGTTAAAGCTACATGTTTTTACAGAATAATTTCTTAGTGATAATTTATATACCTACCTACTCTAGTAAATGATCCACAATGGGGCCTCGACAGCTAGTATACTTTCAATTAGCAAGATGGTATGCGATTTGATGTGATGCGAACACAAAATTAACGGGTGCTGTCTCATTGTATCAAGAAATGTAAGGATGTAGGTATATAGTGTAGGTAAGTATGCTAATATTATTATGTAAATTGTTTTTCCTAGAGAAACCAACAACAGAAAAACTTAGTAGAATTTTTAACGCTTCTCACTCTGTTCTGCACAGACTGCTACCCCATTTGTTTACCGTGGTAACGATGACAGCATTTTATTTGCTTTCTCACACCCGTATGCTAATATAGTTGGTGCGAGAAATGAACTGTGAATGTCTAAGTCCACTGTTCAGTAGCCTATTTGGCTGGTCATATTATTACTTCTTGATAGAGCACATGATCTGAAAACGAAGTTAACAGGTTGTTAGGAATTTTTTGAACCCATGCAATTGATTACCAAGCACAGTAAAAACTTTTATCCAAATCAGTGTCATTTATTCAGGCAACAAAAGTAGATGATACGATGGTACGTATCTTGTTAGTAGTAACCTTTCTGATGTTCGTACCTAGTAAAAACCTAGGTCGTAATTTATAATCCCCATTACCTATGGAGATACACAACTGTTAGTTACAAAATATAGTGCTTGCGTGTTTAGTAAAAGCATTCGATAATCATACCGTAAGGGCAACTGTAAGTATAATTCGACTCTTTGTTTGAGGTGGAGATGGTGAACTTGAGAATTTTAAAATAATGGAGAATAGCTAATCGCTAAAACCGTTTGCGATACAGAATATTTAACAATCTATCAAGATTACAGAATAGTTAATAAATTATTGCTACTACTCGCTAAAATAATGGAGAATAACTAATCGCTAAAACCGTTTGCGATACAGAATATTTAACAATCTATCAAGATTACAGAATAGTTAATAAATTATTGCTACTACTCGCTAAAAGCTACTAAAGCTTTTAATTATGGCATCTACAAGCATTCAAATAATTATTACATCTGAGTTGTATGTAGTAAGTAGATTTATGTATACCTATGTAATTGTATATGGAATACGGTAATGCATTTCGAGCAATCATTTCAATGTCAGTAGGTGGATGCTTTTTAACTTTTGATTAGAATGAGCATGCAGCAGAATTGGAATACTTGCATATACCTATTAGTATAAGCATTGTAGTACACCTTTTATCAGAATTATGACCACTTTAACAATGTCCAGTTAAATACCAGTACATGCTATTACAAAATCTTTATTGACTGAAGTGAAATTAAGATATTTTCACTCTGCTGCACGTGATGATAACTAGGATAGGATGCACAATGCAAGGCACATACTGCCTGTGCCTAGTACACTTTTGATTTCGTCCGATGTGATGCGATACGACATGCTACAATTACAATCCCATCCTTCATTCTTCGCAACTCTAAAAAAACCAGTTCACATTTCCTTACAGAAACATGAGATGAGGAGGATCAGGATCAGGACTCAGGACTTAGAAATATATACCTAGTAAGAAAAAAGGTCGTATAAATTGGTAAATACATTTTATCAAGAATAGTACCTTGGCTTATAAGATTACCGTAACTGTCTGTCTGTCACTGAAATGTTAACTTATGTTTTAACTAGAACTTAGTGTTCATTTCTCAACAGCAAACAAATAAAACCGCAACTATGTTTACAAAATAAAACTATTTAATACTGACAAATGCTAGATGTCTTAACATGCTAACCTGGTACACCGATGAGATGACCATGACATGCAATAGTAGACATTCTGTATACTAAAGGTCGGGCAGTCTCGAACTGCGTGGAAGTAGTTTCTTTTAAACGAACGTGTAGATGATACACAAAGAATTAAGAATTGTATTCTTGGTGGTTGTGGTTGCTACGGTGGTTCGTGCTAAGGAGAAGGATCGCATTACGGATTAAAACACACAAGGTATTCATCGTAGCAATTAAACAACAATGATAAAATCCGAAACATGTAATATGACTGTAATAAAATGATATAAATGAAGGAAGCACCGTGTCTACCAACGTATTTATTAAACGTAGCCTACCTATAAATTACAATGTAATAAGAAATTCTAAAGAGCAAAATTGAAAGTGCTTACTTGCAATTCCTCTATTTTGATTTTACTTTTTATTCGGCAGTATAGTATGTCATGCACTGCCACCATCACACACATAACCATCATTTTCATTTCATCTGAGATTTTTTAAGTTCAACTTTTACAGTAATTATATGTAATACAGTTCGTCGTTTGATATGCCTCCGTAATATTTAAACGGACTATTTTCAGTGCGTGTAAGCTCAATAAGTTTAAACAGGGAAATAACGTCCGCGTGTCCTCACAGTGGATGACCATACTTGTTTTGTGCATGTTACTTTCCATACGTTGACTATGAATGCAGTTAAAATCAAGAAAGCCACATTGTGATTTTTAAAAAATCAACTGAATTTAATGGATTTTAATTTAGGAGTTCAAAGCGGATATTATAATACTTTCGGGTGGTTTGTTTCAAGTGGTGAACATGAGCGTGACATAACCCGGGCATGGCCATGGCCATGGAAATGATTAAGTAGCTTCCGTATTTTTCGTGCAGTTCAACTTTTGTGCAAACATATCATAATGTCTACGACTACTAACTACCCTGCTCTTACTAACGGCTATTACTAATCAACACAGAGCATTACACAAGATGCTCTAACACACTCAAAGGTTATTATACAGAAAATTGTTGTTACAAATTAGTTAAACAAAGATACCGGCTTTATGTAAAAGTATAAAGCACCCTTTCAAAATAATTCATAAACGTAAACAAAGCAACATTGCAAATTATTTTCGAATTGTTGAGGAATTAGGGAGTCTGGCAGCTAGCCAGAATAAGCGAATTTTATTCGGCTTACGTATACTGTAGATGATTAACACATGCAATTTCTTTACTCGTGTGAAAGGAACGAATAAAAAAATCTACTATGTATATATTTGAATATACCTTTAAAAATTGCATGTTTTGGATACCTAATGTATTTAATCTTAGAAATCATATTATTTTTATTGCGATGTTTTTCGTGTTCATTCGTCATTTTCTACATTTGCATAGAGGCGTAAAGCAGTGACATGGAGGCATTTAATATTGTATCTCAATATAAGGTTGTTTATAATAATGCAGTAGAGTGTAATAAAGATTAGAAGAGCATGATATAAATAAAGTGTGTGAATGCTGAAGTTATTCATGTCTCCTGCTTTGAGAAATACGCTCTGCTCTGGCTATTACCTCTAGACACGGAAAATAAAAATAAGTATCGGAGGAAGGTTGAAACTACAAATGCATCGCTAATAAGAATGAATCTAATCTGTAGCTTAACTTTAGCTTTGTGCACGATGTTGGCTGTGTAGTATTGGTGGCTGCCTGGTTGCTTCTATGATGTAAACAGCTAGCAACACGGCTCTTCTGTGAGTTCATCCTGATGTAAAGCGTAGCTTACTGTCAGTGAGGTAACTAGTGAGTAAGTAGAGATATAAAATATGTATGTATAGCTAGTGAGCGAGAGAATGAATGAGTTTTGAAGATGATAAGACTACTTAGCACAACACAATGCGAACTTACAAAAGGGTTGATAACCCTTCTTTATTTCTCCTTATTTATCTTCTTATTCCTAGGTCGTGCTTTATTCTGATTATGTATTTTTCGTGGATTTGGCTATTACATGCTATTATTACTATCCTACTACCACTACGCTATTCCACTTCCCATTACACATCATTCTACAATCTCTTCTCGCTTCTCTATTCCACGCTCTTCAAGAAAGTCAAGGAAAATGCTCCTTTTTTCTATTGCTTCGTCTAGCGTGATGTGACTACATGTGTTCTACTTATATCTCCCATTAGTGGATCAAGAACATGAAGCGATAACTGGAGTAGCTTTGCATATAAAAATCTGTAAATGCAGCATAGCCTAATCCCAGCCAGCTCTCTGCCTCATTCGAATAAAGTCTTAAGTAGTGAGTAGTGCATGGACAGATATTTTATGCAACGTAATCTGTGTACTCAGCCAGATATCCATTGTTGACTATTGTGCGCAACAATAATGAGCGCAGACAGAATTAGCCACTGAGGTTAGAAACAAGTAGGAAAAATCATTTCCTTCCTTAGCTTAAATTCTTTTCCGCCGCAATAATAATATTAAGGATTCTACATGAAAAATCTGGTAACAATGTCATTACGCAATGCATAGAAATGCAATAATTAAAAAAAGGCCTATCACATCAGCCTAACCACACAGTGGCGCAATCCCCAATTTTATGTAAGCTGCTTCCAGGTTATGTGATTTTATTTCTTTGCGCAATTATGAACTTGAATTTAGAAGCATATAAATTGCTACATTTTTATATGGTAAAAATACCTACAAAATTTGTAAAATTACTAGTAAAATTACAACATCTTTTTGTTAATAGCATTGTATTTTTGAGTGCTATCGATAGTTACTGACCGTGTACCTACCTCAGAAATTGTTAATATTTGACTTTATTGTAGTGAATACTTATAATATTATATCGATGAATACTGATGTATCAACCAAGGTTAACATAACACCTTTATTCAAACTTAGAAATAGAAATCAGAATTAGAAAAACTCTTGGTCTTTACAACATTGTAAGGTCGGAGTCTTTTCTTTGAGAGTGAAAGGATGAGAAGACATTACATCTTCATTTTCTATTCTACGGTTCTTTGTCATCTTTGCATGACACAATGAACGGGGAATGCGCTGTTTTTATTCATATGCATGCACTCATATAGTACCTACCCGACTAAGTATAGTATGCATTTATATGTATTACTCAATTCATAATGTTTCCCTGCTCCTTTTTTGTTCTTCTCTCTGTCTCAATTCACAAAAGCTCGTGAACAAATTCTTGAGCCACCTAAGCTATAGTCCTCTAATGCTCAATAACATAATGCTTTGTATTCCGAGTTTGTAGGCACCTACTTAAGGTTACTTAGTCTTTATTTCACTACTAATCTGTTCAGTGTATGCCTAGCCGAATTGTAAAGCTGCTGCTAATTTTGGACCGAAAGTCATGCTAGCAATTGTTTTTATCATTGTATAGAATACAGATACAATTTTTCGCATGGGTGAATGATTGTAGTACAGAACAGAAGCCTTTAAACGCCATCCCCTCTTTATTTTGGAAAATGAGGGGAAGGAGAAGTATAATCCAGGGAGGCGTCTATTCAAGGGAGGCTTTTATTCCTTATTCGTATGTGTATGAAGTTAAATGGGGCAATACGTGACACAGTCGCAAAGTGCCCCTTTTGCTCATGTAGTTTTTGAAATTGGCACAAAAGGGAGACGTTTATTCAAAGGAAGCCTTTGTTGTCAAAGTCAATCCTAGGAGGGCGGCGTCTTACTTACTTTGTGCTGTACAGCTCAAATAAAGACTTGTTTCATATCGCAATTCGTGAAATACAACTAGGTACCTACTCATAATCAGTCTCAGACGATTTTGCACGTACAGTAGCTACATAGGTAGCTATAAAACCGGCAAATTGATCGTTGAAGTTTTCAATCTTGATACAGCTTACATTAATGAAACGTTATCCTGGACTCTGGACTGCATCAAAGCACTATTAATGACCATTGCAGGCACTGTTCAATTAAAGATGTTTCATGCTTTAAATATGTGACCTTTTCATATATATGTCAGCCGCATTTATGACACCAGTCCAAAATGACACCGGTGACTGAAATGGCTAGCCATTCCAGGCACTTTTGCAGGTGACTGAATTGGCTAGCCATTTTGACCCACCACATTCAGGTCCAGAATGACACCTTTATACGTTAACGACCCTATTCTAATCTCCTATTGAAATCCTGTATCAAATCCAATTCCAAATGCAAATCTAGTTGAAATGAAGAATTCCCATGTTAAGGAGTCTACCTGAGACTTCATTCATACTCTGGCAGTCATAAAATCAACAAATTGCCATGCTGTTTCACTTTCTCTAATATTCCGGGTTTCAAAGTTCCAGTGATAGAAATGCGATAACATTATCATTGTAATTTTAAACAAAGATGAATTATGTAGAAAGGTAAGTGGTAAGCAAAGAAAGAAAAAAAAGAATCATGTCAGATATGAAGTAGAAGTTATCAATCTAGGGGAAGTTTTACTGCGCAGAGTAATTCGAAAAAAGGTACTGAAACAAATCCAATTTCCGACTTAAAACCGATCTTTCGGCTAAAACTCAAACCGCTAATGTTACCGCATTTCACTCTAAGAAATTGAACTTTGGAACCGGAATATTGGTGAAACGCATGGCAGTGAGTGGTTTTGTTGATTTTATGACTGCCAGAGTATGAATGAGTCTCAGGTGGACTCTTTAACATGGAAATTCTCCATTTCAACTTTTATTTGCATTTGGAATTGGATTTAATACATGATTCAACAAGAGAATAGGGCTGGGACTTTAACGTATAAAGGTGTCATTCTGGACCGGAATGTGGTGGGTCGAAATGGCTAGCCATTTCAGTCACCTGCAAAAGTGCCTGGAATGGCTAGCCATTTCAGTCACCGGTGTCATATTTGGACTGGTGTCATAAATGCGGCTGACATATACACCTTAGGTACTCTATATTTCGGCCCTACGCTGTCGAAAATGCAATTGGTGGACAAGCAGTACAGATTCACATAGATTGTAATATTCTATCAATAATTATTTATTATTGTATAAACACTTCAAAGGTTTATGCAAACAAATAAAATGCTGAAATAGAAATCTCTACTGCGATATATATACTAAGTTACTAAGTACATATTTACATAGAAAATTGAATTAATAAAATTTAATATTGAACAAATAATATTGCTTTGTCCATAGACAAATACTTCCGGATCGATCAAATGTGGATACACGGATACACCCATTAACATTCTCTGAATAATCGACACCCTTATTTATATTTGTTAGTTTTGACGATATTTATTACAGAAATCATTAAAATCGATTTTATCTAGAGAATGGAAAGTAATGGGAGTAATGATAGCCGTCTATAGTTTTCACCTTAGACGAGCCATGCCAATGAGCTGAGATGCCACAATGAACTCAAGTGAACTCGATTGAAGGGTTTTTTGTTGATATTCATTTCATTTACATTATTACTGCATTATTATTACGTATGAGAAATAGCTTTTAGCTATATATCCTTATCCATGCTGTACAACTATTACGTAACAATGGCATACAATAGGAAAAGCCATACAATGGCTCCTACACTTCCATGCATATTATATTTAGTAGGTAGTCTTGGCAAGTTTATTTAAGGAAGAGGAGTCTTCAATTTTTTCACATTGTGCTCCGAGTTGAATCCAGCTAGGGTATTGTACACTCAGACACGTTGTATATATTATTATTATTATATTATCCATTATATTTCTAATAATAGCCTGGCCGTGTTGCATTATCTTCAAAGCAGTTTTACATACAAAAGGGGAACCATTCTATCTCGGAAAGCCTAAAGTGTCAAATTGTTTGCAGACACGGAAGGAAATTGAATGCCAGTAATTTGCTAAATTAATAAGTACCACGGTATTACCTTTCCCATCCACACTATCTAGCTCTCCGCTTATTTTCGACAAAGTAGCACAGGTTGAACATTTTCTGCTCTCCACTTGTTAAATATTGCAATAGAAAGCAAGAAAGACAGAAAGAACTCTCGTACAACATAAAATTATTAGTCCAAAAAATTATGGCTACAAAAAGTATAACTACAGCAAAATGTTTAAATATCTAGTTATATGTAAAATGTAAACAGAGCAGAAAATGTGTAGATGAAAGGATTCTAATGAAACTTTGAAACGGTGTCTGTTTAAATAATACACACACTTTTCCATTTCAAGTTCTCATTAAGAGTGAGCGAGGTTCCATTTCAATTTCCACGGATGCGACTTCCATTTTTGTTAGTTTGGGCGTAAGAACTGCATATATTTACTTTCCATGCGTCAATGTTCCTAAAATTACAGAAAATAGAGCAATTCCAAGCAGTGAAAACAAAATTAGTAAATATAAAAATAGTAACTTTGGTTAATTAGTGGGGATTTGTCGGAATAAAATATAAAAACATGTCAAAAATCCTTCCCACTTCTCTCAATACTCGCGCGAATGCTAGGTAATCATCCTAAATTCTAATGAAGATGCTTCTTATCTAAAATCCTATAATAATAGTTTTCATCATTCAATCCTTGACATTGTACATATTTTCTTTTATTGTAAAAGTTCTTTTTAGTGTTGTGTACTAGTGTACGTATATTGTTGTTTTTTATAACACGCAATTGAATCTCTGTAGTATAGAATATTCATCCGAACGATGTGTATGGTGAAAATTTTATACAATTTAAATCGGCACAAAGGCATACTGAAAAAGTCATTGATGAAAATGGAAGTAAAACGAGAAGTTTATAATTTAGAAAAATGATCCCGCGACACTCATAACACTGATCCGGTTTCTCGATTCTACATCTTATTCGAAAAAGAGAGTTTAAGATATTTAAGTAAGTAAATACAATAATGAATAGTGGAAGATGCTGTTTGCTTGTATTCGGGTAAGAGAAGAATATGTTTTAGAAGAATTTATGATGTGTCGGTACAATGCAAAGGTTCGATGGGAAGAGAGAGTGAGTGTACTGTGGTAGTAGTCAAGTCCAAACATAGTAAACTAAGTAAAGCAGACTTGCTCTTGGAAACACAACGCCCCGAAATCCAATCCAATTTCCATTCTCACACATAAGACTCTTTTCCATTTTGTTCCGCTTGTGTTCCGTTAGCTTTCCATTCCAAGTTCATGCACTGTGTGTGATGCAATCCATCGCAGGCATAAAACACTACATGCCATTCCCAGAAATATATTTCAATCTAATCTTGCAGGTTTATTGCAGGGAGCGTTTTTATCTCGGGGCTGATAAGTACATCAAGACATAGTACTTTAGTTACCTAAACCAACACAGCCAGCACTACCAGTTGTGCAAAGGGCAAAGAAATGTCAGCCAGACTTCAACTACACTCTACCCGACCGATAAAGTTGAACATGATTCTGTTAATGTTTTACGCGTCAAACATGATTCTGTTCAACTGCTGAGCCAGAAAACGTCTGCTGAGAATCTACTCACTAGAATCCGCATAATTCGGCAGAATATCTAAACCGGAAAGTGTCTGCTGAGAAACTATCCACTAGATTCAGCAGAAATATATCTGCTCGCCTGTTCAAGACGAAACGTCAGCGTGAAAATGTCTGCTGGAATTTGCCGATTAAAATATCAACAGAATGCTGCAGGAAGTCTCAGCCGGAAAATGCCTGCTGAGATTTTCAGCACATGCTTCAGCTTGGAAATGCGCGCATTGATGACTATTTACACACTCAGGATAG
>JABASI010000160.1:0-51653 GCA_019776505.1 Tomocerus nigrus
ATGAACTATAATATCCGGTTTTTTGTGTTATTTCATTAGCACTGGCTGGACCTGGGCAAATCAATTGTAAAGCAGCTCAAAGGTAAGCTTTATAGAAATTATAACACGTTTTTGTTAGTTTTATTCTAGTATCTGTATGGCGATTTGAATACGTAGGTACACGCGCCACATGTCATTGCGAATTCTGGGTGCTCCAGATGTGTAATGTGTGTACCTCTTCATAATAAATATGTAAATGATATGATGATTAAGTCGAAGAGTCAACATTCAACATAGCACTACGTATCAATATAATATTTATAATAGACAATGGATTTAGGATTTCCTATATTATTATGCTTACTACTACTATGTAGTGTATAATGTTATATCTACTATGTACCTGACGTTCTACTAATATTATGTTATCCTTTGAAATTAAACTGTTAGTTATTATTGCATCCATACTCATTGTGGTTCTGTTCTTGCATTAACTACCTCTAATTAATTAGTACAGTACGTGCTATATTATTAGGAAGCAAAGACCAGGCACGAGAAAGGGAGCGCAGGACATGATAATGTACTCTTATAGTTATAGTATAGTACCTCTATCTGAAGTCCCATCTTTATTCTTATGATAATTATGTAGGTTCTAGACAGACAGCTAACACGTACCAAGCAATACATCTGTGTAGTCCTTGCATTTTAGAAGTTGATAGTATATACCGTTGCGGCGTACTATTGTGATCCAGTAAAAAAATGCAATCGAAAATAATTGTAAAGATTTCGTCATCAAAAATCAAAATCGAAAAAGCCTACAGAAATTGCGTTTTGGGCATGTAAATCGACAGTTTCTTGCTCACTGAACAATAATATTAAAAAAGAGCTAAATATTATCATGGAAAAGTATGAAAACGGGAATGTGTAATGTATATAGCTTCTTTATATGAAGTCCAAACCAAACTAAGTAATTAATGGCTCGTCATTAAAAGGCTTTTCATTGAACATCGTAGCAAATGAAATGCATCAACTCTGCTGTGCTGTAGGTACCTAATCTAATATGACTGTAATTAATACAGCAGCTAACAACAAATTCCGATTAAATGTATTAAATATCAGTTTGTCCATCATGGCCATGGCTAACAACAACAAATTCCAATTAAATGTATTAAATGTCAGTTTATCCATCATGTTCATTCTCTGTAATGGAACACTCCTTTTCCATCTGATCTGATCTGTAAGTTGTAGGGATGGTTATTTTTGAATACACTTTATCGAGCTAATTTTCTGGAGACTACAATAATGTATGCTTATAAGACCAGAGTTTCGATTTAGTTGTAACTTTTACCCCTGTACATTTACTGGCACTACATATTACCTACAATGATGCCATTGCTAAGAGGAAGGTGTGTATAAAAACCAAATAATTTGTTCAACAATACTGTTCAATACCCGTGTAAAATAAATCTATTATGCTAGATATGTACCTATATTATACGGAGCATCAGCTTCAGCATGTAAAACGATGTGGAGCCCAAAACTTAGACATTTAACTTATATTATAGGCAATAACACGTTTCTTTATATCTTTGAAGGTAGTGCACACAGTAATGAATTTCTTAAGCTGTACTGTCTACTGGATTTCCTTTGGGATACTTTATTAGGCCTTCCATTCACTTGAAGTTCTTTATGCTTGCTGAATTATTAAATCCCGTTTACGTGTGTACTTGTACGCGTACGGTATACATAATTTGCATTTATTTAGTAAGTTGTGCTACCATGCTTAGGCCCACTTAGACTGTTGACTACGTCTGGAAATGTCTGGGATGCTACATAGTACCTACATTTGTATGCAATATGAACACTGTGCAATGCACGTGGATCATGCATTCCTTAAAATTCCATGCTACTGTTATAGTCTTGCTTTCTTTAGGTTATTCTCAGAAGCTGCAAACAGATAACACTGCGCAGCCTAAGCGTAGAACAGTACCTACAAGTAAATTAAACTCTCATTAGCTCATCTCAACTTATCTCAGACTTTGTCGGCCTTGTTCTCAAGAGCTTGTGTAAGATAACGCTTCATTACTAGGTAAACATACGCAAAGGTTTTTTAGAATTGCAAGGAAAAATTTTCACAGCTAACTAGATTATTTAAGGTACATAGACAAACAAGGATAATGTGATAACGTATAAATGGAGACTATAGACATTCAGTTTAAAGCTCGCAAGGCGTGTAAAGAAAAGCAATGGCTGAGTTAATCAAATGTGATAATGCTATTATTTTTTACAGAAATGACACCATACATCGTGTGTCTCCGCTTCAAGTTTTACCCCAATGACCCGATGTTGCTGAAGGAAGAGGTAACACGCTACCAACTGGTTCTGCAGCTAAGAAGAGATATTCTGCATGGAAGACTCTATTCTACTTTGTCAGATATGGCTACCCTAGCATCTTTCATTATTCAATGTGAGTCAGTAAACCATTTCACAAATCTAATTGCACACCTTTCTTTGGGATCTCCGTGTAGAAATCAATAAGTAATGATAAAACAGAGTCTATAAAATATTCGAACAATGGACCGTTGCATTCTAAGTTGAATTTATGCGATCGGCTTTGGTTTAATGTCTTTGTCTGGGACGTGAGAGTAGACTAACAATAAGTTCGAGTTTCTAGAGCTAGAATACTGCTTGGAACTTTTTGTTGAAATAAGACAGACTCTATAAAATATTCGAACAATGGACCGTTGCATTCTAAGTTGAATTTATGCGATCGGCTTTGGTTTAATGTCTTTGTCTGGGGCGTGAGAGTAGACTAACAATAAGTTCGAGTTTCTAGAGTAATACTGCTTGGAACTTTTTGTTGGAAATCCTAGTTGTTGAAACTAGGCACTAATTATTAACGTGATAAATTGTGTCAAGCCTGGGAGACTAAGACTTTTAGGGTTTGTGTGGAATGAGATTGCAAAATGCTCTAGCTACCTGTTATTTGCTGATAATTATCACTAATGTTATCATATCTATACGACTTATTATATGTAGTAGTTAGTAGCTAAAGCATTCGTGATATTCGTAAAGGAATATTTGCTAAATGCTATATCTAATTTATACATGTCTAAGCCGTAATATAACATGAGCATCATTTCCTATAATATCGGTATGTAGCATGCAGTTACGTGGTGGGTGATATCTCAGGGAATAAGTTACTTGTCTGCTTATATGGCCTCTTCCCAACTTGATAATATAATTTGCAATTTTGATATAGCTGAATTAGGAGACTACGATCCGGATATTCATAGAGGAAATTATGTGGCAGACTATGAAGTGGTCTCCAGGCAGTCACAAGAGTTGGAAGACAAGGCTACAGAATTACACCAGAAATTACGAGGTCTAACGCCAACCGAGGCTGATGTTCTCTTTCTGAAGAAGTCTTCATCTCTCGATACTTACGGTGTCGACCCGCATCCTGTCAAAGTAAACTCTTCCTTTTCATAAAGTATGTAGTATGTATGTACTATAAATAGAAATGCATATGTATCCCGCAAATGTATCTACCTATTTTGGAAATTCAAATTGCTTTTACCTTTCACTCAACGTAAAGCAAGAATTATTCATGCCCCGTACTCATTTGAAATGAAGCTGCACAATGAACTTCGTAGTTTAGAGTTTAGACCCAAAGCAAAATAACATTTTCCCATACCAAATTAGCATGCTGTAAGTAGTTTATATTAAAATTCTCTTGGAATGTTTAGAATTATTGAATTAAGAATTAAGAAATACAGAATAAAAATAAGTTGTTTTGGAATTTTCGGACGGGCGCCTTCGATATTTTGTGCATAACCTGTGTACGGACCGCGGAGCAACATACTTATGAAAATGAAAGGCAGACTTGACACTGACGGATGAGTACTTGTACAGCAGCTGTCGAATGTCTATTCATTTTGTGGTTGGTCCTGTTGCTAGTAAAATATCGATCTGACATGTTCTATTTTTCAAATCGATTCTCCTCTTAAAAGAGTGGTTGGAAAAAATATAAATGTATACTATGTTCAAAATGTTATTCTCTGCAGTCTCAAGCATATTTGCATTGCTGCTGTGCTTCGTTTTTCTAAGAAACTTATTTCTAAGAAACCGTGGCCAAAACTAAGAAAATGTTCACTATCTTAGCAGGTAAAATGCAAGCAAAGTATATAACAATGTAATATTATACTTGAGAATTGATTGAGATTGTAGTTTTGAACAAATTATTATTTTTTTTCATAAAATCACTCGTTTAAAAGGAGAATACAAGAATGGGTTTGAAAATAAAATGTCAGATCGACATTTTATTAGCAACAGCACCAAACGTAAAGTGAATAGATATTCGACAGCTGAACAAGTATACACACACATTCGCATCTGTCTGGTACTTAGGCCTGACATTCATTTTCATGAAGTAAATAGCTTGCCTTGTAGGAGGAATTAACAGAGTCTATGCACATGAATGGAATAAATATAAAATACATTTGAATTTTGTTTTTTTTATGGGTACCTTTTTTGGATTTTTAAAAAAGGACCAGCAAGGGGAGCAAGTTTACTTGGGAATCAACCACACCGGGATTAGTACTTTTCAAGGTTCGAGAAAGTCGACACATTTTAAATGGTCACAGATCACTAAGCTCAACTATGAGGCCAAAATGTTCATTATTCATCTATCCATTGCATGAGGACTCTAGGACTAAGGTGAGAAAGAGAGATAAAGTTTTAGCCTACTCGAACTAGAATCCCGTATGAATGGGGAATGTAATGCTTTAATGCAGGTCTATTGTAAACTTTAATGATTGCATTTTATATGTTAGAAAAAGGAAACAGTGGGATTCAAGTGTCAAACATCCAGCTCATGTAAATATCTTTGGAGATGTGCAGTGGAGCAGCGTCTCTTTTTCAAGTAAATACTTTTATTTTCTATGGCTAATCTTCGATTTCTCTCCTACTCTCTTTCGACTCTCGTTAATAATGATATTACCTATAAGATCTTTGTGACCGACTTTCATAAAATTAGGCTAATATTGACAACATTGTTTTTCTGCTTGTTAGAGATTGGATATAAAATATGGATAAAAAAACAGTGGTTGGTAGCATTTACGAATAGTTATGTAGCTGACGATTTGAGCAGGTGACTGGAGAATGGAGAATTCCCTGCCAATTTCTTTTACTATTACCGTTATTGTTATTGAGATGTTTATTAGAGGCTTCTCACGCTATTTGAAACACGCGAGTTGAGTAGCTTATCGTTAGTATTACCCTATTACCATTATTACATACAGTTATTCCACTTTTAGAAGCATTGCATCCTTCCGTTATTACTGCAGTAAACCCTTTGACTTCTCAAGCATCAAGGTAGCAGGGACATTTTATATGTTTTACTTTCAGGTCTTAAGAGTACCGTACCGTGGCCAAAATGGAATGCCTGTAGCTGCCTTTCCCTTTCCCGCAGCATTTAATCTCATTAATTGATAAGTGAAGGAAAGCAGTAAATCATCTTTATCGTGAATATAGGCCATAAAGATAGAATAAATCGACAAGTACCACCTATACTCTATACTCTACACCAATGAACATGAGAAATAGTATAGTATAGTATTCTTGGTTTATTTTCAGACTCAACTGTGAGAAATAATGAGCCCTAAGCACTTAGGTTAGGGTGTTTCACTGTCTCAGGTGAAAATAATCGGTCAGGAGTCAGGAGCATTAACTCTAATTGATGCATGAAAGAGTTGTAAAGGCATACAGCATATATTCAGAATGTTGTGCAGTCAGTAAATACGAACACAGAATTTCACATGGAACTAAAGCTTCTGAGCAAAAGTAGTACAGCTCAATCCTATACCTAATATGTAGCATAAAATTAATATAGTTCGGGGATGCTGATTAACTAGGTGTGCCCTGCAAATTTTTAATGAGTCGTCTGTAACATTGTTCTACAATTATTTTAGATGATACATAATTGTTTTAATACTAGTAGCATGTTATTTTGCTTGCAAAAAGGTAGTGAGTTTCTTTGTAGGATTCTAGACCAAGTAATGGAGACTTGGAAATTAGTAACCAATGAAATAAAGATGCCTTTTCTTTGATGAATGATGAATATCATGATTCATGAATAATAATTTTGTGGGACTAACAACTTTTCTCCGTTTAGTTGTAATAACAAGGAATCATTGACATGTTTTATTAATCTCAGTTCTGCGGTTGCACTGCAATTTAAAAACCTACTTTGCTACTATTGCTACAACAGTTATTAAAACACAAACAAAGGTAAAAGTGGCAGTTGCGTTCTGCAATTTAGGTACTCAAAACTACTTATAATATGCATGATAATAATAAGAATAAGAATTTAAGGTAAAAGTACAGCAGGTGCGTGTCTGCTTCTAGTTTTAAGTGATATTTACAAAGTAAATCTATGTTGATGACACAGTTCAACAAAATGGTATTTTGTAAAACTGTTTTAGTTGCATGATGTTCACTTGTGATTTTCTTCTTTCCGAGAGTCTTATTGGCTAATATTTAATATTATTATTTCTAAAGTAATCAGTAATTAGGTAGTATCTTAGTAAAGGTATGTATATTATTTTATATATCAGAATACAAATACAGTTTGTTAACTTCATTACAGACGGAGTTGGAGTACGCTTCGCTTTGCATTTTTGTACACATTTTGTGTAGGTATGTATATTATATTAATTTCAATCTGTCATTTTCTTTGTCTGATTGAAATAGTTTAGTATAGTACATTTATATTATGAATGTTCATGTCATTATTGATGATTACAGATAGTTTTTAGTAAGTCAGGTTTAAAAGCTGCAAGGATACAGATAAGTACACGTATTTTATGCGTTCATTTTCCTTCAGTAATTTCTTAGCTGCTAATTTATATAATATTTTAATATATTATGATGCAAGAAATGTTATTTTCATGTTTTATGCCTATTAGATTGTATACACTTTATACTAACAATGGACTAACATCATCTTTTTGATATTAATAGCAATTACTTAATTAGTAATATTCATATGCATAATATTATTATTTTTACGTACAGTAGGTCAGGTGCACTAAATTGTGCTTTCTAAGTTTCTACTTATGTTTTGGCAACGGTTCATTTCGATGGTGGCCTGTCATATCTTTGTCTTTATCGGTTTAGTCAGGATTTTCATGCTTTGTAATTGTATTAAAATTGAATAATTTGTAATTGAACAATCTTCGTCAATATTGGCAGCACATTTGTATGTTTGTATATTATCGTACGTATGGGAATGCGCTTAATTAATACAATAATGTGTATATTGACTAGCAAATGCTCTACAGTAATCAGTAGTAGTACCCATCATACTGTTGTAAAGTATAAATCCACACGTAATTTGAGCTTGCAGCAGCAGCATGGAAATGATATGATGATATAATGGATAATTAATTACAAATTACGTCATGGCTTGATGATACACACATATAATATACCTAGATACATACTTAAGTTAGGTACTGATACATTAGTAATTAGTAGTATATATGAATATAATTGTATAAATATTACAATATGGATGAAATATAATGATATTATGTATGTAGCAAAAATGCGACAGTAGCTTTGCTTATCTCACAGTAAAATAATATGAATACCTATAATTTGTTTGTAAAGGAAAAGCTTAGAAAAAGTAGAATTAGTGAATCACATATGAAGCTGAATATTTTGGAGTTGCATATTCATGCACTCACTGTAACTTGGGGGAGGAGGTTCTTGACTTTCAGCAAGGACTAACCTTTGAGCCTGATTGTAATCAGGTGGAGGTGGCTCATCGTGAAAACTTCCAAGGTCTTCCAGAAGAATGTGTTCTCCATGAAATACTGGACTGGGTGGGCAGTACGGAGTAAATAATGAATTATGTGGACGAGAGGCGGCCGTTTGAGAGGTATAGGCAATGGCAATAGGAAGTTCTGCTATCATTCTCATCCCAGTGGTACATCCGTCTTCATACACGTAGGGTTGGCAGAGAGAGATTTCCGTGAGAGCTTCGTCTGGAGCTGCTGTATAGCCCGTATTTTCTGGACGTGGGAAGATACCTTAGAGAAAAATAAATTGTCCAGTAAACAACTTTCGAGTCGAGTCTATAATAAGATCCTCCTACCTAGTCTTGCACAATTTTCATTCAATATTAGATAGAGTAAGTGCATAAAACGGAATGTCTAGCTAGGAGAAAGTTTGTCAATCGAAGAGTTTTATTTTAAATTCAAAGTCAAGTCACCTTCGCTAAATAGTGGCAGTGGAACTCTTCTTCGTCTTCTAGCTTCCGCTTGCTTTCTTCGGAAACACAGGTGTTTTCTGTCTTCCACTTCGAAACAATCCCATGGTCTAATGCAGCAAATCATTATCTGAAAATAGAATAAAATATTATTGTAGAGAGGAAAATTTGATTTGACGAAGGAAATGCAATGAGGAGAAAAGGAGATATGAAAATAGGCTAAAGTGGGAGAAAGTAATGTTGGGCTAGTATAATATGTGTAGTGTAGTAGTAGGTAGTTCAGTGATAGGCCTGGGCTTATGTGACTAGTGAGAAAAGAGAAAAGAATACTAGTGTTATATAAAGAGAGTGTGTGTGTGTGTGGGTCCCAGGAACTAAAGTTTTCTCTAGTAGGGCAGATAGGTGGGTTTTATTGTGAATGGTGAGGAAACTCACTATAATGAAGAAGAAGGCACCAAATGATATGGACAAAGCAAAGATGATTCCTTCCATACAAAACAAACAAAGTTAAACTGTAGTGTCGTTTTGAAAGCTCGTTTTCAATTGAAATTTGCAGTCTGTTTAGCCAAAATTTGACGCAGGAGAAGCCATATGAAATTGGCGCTCACACTATTTCTCAACAAGGGAAACAGAAGGTTTATCGATCCGCCTGGTTAACTCTCTGACTCTGTGGCTGGCTGTTGGCGGACGGGCGCTTATTCCTCTCTTCGGCTCCGTCTTCATGTCATCCCATTCTCTGTTAAAGTAGTCGTCGGGCAAGCCAACTGAAGTCAAACCAGCCGAGGCTAGACCTAGACTCAGTCCTTGTAGGCCTACTTTCTTTACTGCTTCACTTTCATTTCCTGTTCAACTCCACTGAACTAAAGTAAAAGTAAATTCTGTTCAGATCCCTGAATGGGAATGCAAGCAAACTGGTGAGTTGTGTCAGAGAATACTTATACTCTACTTATAGAGTGCCCCAGACACACTCACTCAGGACGAAAATGAAATTCGCTAAAGGACTGCCTGTCCTTCCTTTGCTATAAGTCTCATTCACTCTTCCAAAGCTATGTACTTAGTCAAATGAAATCCAATGTTAAAATGCTAACTGCTATAAACGGACACTTTCCCACTATATTGTGTCTTGACTTCCTTTCTCTTTCTCTTAACTAGACTCTTATTGAACAAAGCGGCTCTCTTCTACTTACATTGCCTTCTCATAAGAGGAAAATAAATGAGAAAATGCACATGAACGTTCCGTGTACAGCATAGCGTGCATTTTATTTACAACAGCCAACTATATTCTGTTGTTTGTAAGTGTGTGAGTAGTAATATAAAGAATATACTTAGATATAATGATATTCAGTAGGCATTATTAACGCATATTATATTCTCTCGGTTTTTGTTAAGCATTAGAATAAATTGCTGAAGTACCTAGTGGTGTTTTTACTCAGGAAATTATTAAAGTTAAAGAAGCGGGAATATACGCGGATATTTACTATTATTTACTTGTAGTGTAAAAGATAATATAATATTGTTTTTTATTTTACACTTTTGCAATTCAGTTGTAGACAAAGGTTTTTTATTTGCTGATATTTATTAGTATATATAGTGGAGATGCGATGGAAGATTACTTTGAGCATGTAAACATGCCGTGAAAGTTGGTAGTAATAGTAATGGATAGTAGCACCAGGCAGATGCTATGCTTACATATATACACAGAGGAAGCAAAAGCAAGTCGCAAGTCTTCTTAAAAGTTTTTATGGCCAATGTACATCCGTGCAATAAATGTTTTCCTGAGAGTCGGCAAGGAAGACGAAACAGGATGACTCTTTTGTGGAGCCTGTTGGATTAGGTTTGTGAAAAAAATATAGGGAATGAATTCGGTATATATCGGGATTTTTTTGGAAAGGAACTTAAAGGAAGGATATGCTTGCTGAGAGTACGGAGAGGACAATAAGTCTGTATTATAAATTGTGTAGTGCAGTTCTCTTTTAGGTTTTTTAGCAGGAGACAAAGTGACATGAAAAATTGTAATTGTTTTTTTCTGCGTTGCAGTTGCGGTTGTGCGACAGAAGTTCCCAGCTCTGTAAGAGGAGGAGGAATTTTTGGCTCGAGATTCCGCTACTCCGGTCGGGTGCAGAGAGAAATTTTAGAAGATCCTGGTCCATTGCGAGCTGCGGATGGAGTCATCCATAGAACACCTCTTTACAGAAGTCTCCAAAGGACAAAGACCAGGAGTTTACCTCACAGTCCTCTACAAATTGGTATGCATTACAATGCGTCTGTACTTCACCTGAATGTTGCTATTCTCGATTCTGTTCGCTCCGTGTAGCTTAAAGTAACAAAGATGTTGAAAATTGAATTGGTCTGTCTGTCTGCTATACGTGTGCACAATATTGCTTTCTCCCATCTATCTCTACTGATAATATTGTGCGAATAGCCATCAAGTGGTTTTACTTCTACTCTCATACAACAATCTATTTATAGGTACTGATAGAGAGAAAGTTTGTCTCATGGCGGAGAAAGGTTCTATGTGATATGATAGCATTAGAAACAGACGAGAGAATTTTTTTTCAACGAATTGTTGCTATCAACCAACAAACGTAGTAGACGTAATATCATTTCCTCCATGCTAATAATATGCCTACCTAGTCATTCCTTTTAGAAGATGGAGCAAAATGTGCGGAGACGCACTTAAGTTCGTTTAAGTAGTTCAATTCCTTGTTATCCTAATTGTCTAGAATTTTGTTTGAAAGGTTTTGGTAATTTAGGCTACGGAAGTTTGCCTCGGTCTAACCATTCGGCGCCACCGAACGAAAGCACGCGACTGGAAGGAGCGATGGGAACTTTGGGCTCTTCTACGTCCCTACCACTTTCTACGTTGTCTTCTCCCTACTGCCCTGAGCACACTTTGCCACTTTTGGAAACTCTTCAAGAGGATAAGGACTCCCCTAGAGTCGAGGACAAAGGTTTGTCCAATTTGCACTTGCACTTCTACCTAAATAATTACCAGTTCACACATGTGGCTCAAACTATACTTTCTCGACTCTCAGTTTCGAAGGACTAATTTAATTAGGTATACCTTGTAGTATTTTCTTTCGATTAGACTAAACAGATTAGTCTCTGCCCTATTCTAGCCAAAGTTTCAGAGGAATTCAGTCTTGCTCAGTTAGCTAGTTTAACGCATGAGCTACTTACCGAGCAATTGCAATAAGTGTGCAAGCAATCACAAGCTGCTGCCTTACCGTTTATTTCAATTCATTGACTCACTTAAATGATACCTAATGTAATACCCACTACTAACTAATTGCTTTAACCATCTGCTCAGTTTGATTTGCTCTCTGATTTTTTGTTTATTATTTTTGAGTTTGCTCTTCGAGGCTGTCACAACATTATTTGTCCCAAAAAAATGCCTTTTTTTATTGTGTTGGGATATGATTTGCCTAATAAATAAATAGAATGTTAGAAGTCATTACGATTTATGTTATTTGTGTTTTGTTTTTGTTGTGAATTAAAAGTGGCAGCTTCATTGCTATGATTTTTTATATGTTTGATCAATGTGTAGAGAGATTAGTAGATGTGGATCTCGCAGGAATAAGCAATTCTCACCAATCAGGCACAGAAAATAAATCAGAAAGTCTTACAGGCCGCACTGTGGCTGAGCTGAAGGAGAGTGACATATTCACTCCAGCGGAAGACAGCTTGGGATCTATCGAGGAAGATTTAGAGCCAGAGGACGAACCGGCAGATGCTGACGATGAAGTGGAGGCGGATAAGGACTGGGTCTGGATAGGAAAATCTAAAGGTCAAGGACAAGAGGAAAATCCACAAATCATTGCTAATGGCTCCCTTTCCTCTAACCATATTCATCACAATGGTATCGAGAGCAAAGGAAGGGAGAAGGAACCTCTCTCTAAGAATCCAAGTATTGAAAATGAAAACTCTGGTAGGTGTTCACGGCTTTGCACTGAAAGCTTCATACATCATGTGAATTGCTTGTTCTCACACTTATCTTACGTCTTTATGATGTTGCTATTAGATTATGTTTTTAGTGATAAGTTTCAGCAATCTTGGCTGCTCCTTTGCTTCGGTTTACTTTTTATTTGCTTTACGTGCCGATGCTATGCTGGTGGGAACAAGAGTGATGAGCCTTTTTTAAATGCCCTTTTAGTTTTTACGTTGGAATTGGGTTTTAAGGTCGTTTGATGTACAAATCTCATTAAGAGTTGCTAAAGCTTCCTCAAATTGTGTTAAACAGTAAATAAATACTACGCTTGCCTTGAACGCAATGTTTCTGTGATGTAATTTGCTTGTGCAGGTAAATGGTAAAACATGTGCATGTTCAGATGGATAGGAAAACCGGTATCGTTTTACATTGTACTTTGTACATTCGCACGAAGGTTCGCTCGGTCGATATTTTCTATAATAGCTTTAAATACGGGTTTTTGTATGAGCTATGTAATTACATGTAATGATATGTATCCTACTCTGGTAATTAAATATCAGCAATGTGCCTTGTTCAGACTTGGTTTGGTTCGTTCTGCTAGTATATGTTTTATATCATTATATTATGTTACAGTTTATGTTTTCTTCATCAAGCCAAATAACTTGCTATTAAGGATATAGCAATAAAAATAAAATCATGAGGATTATCATGCAATTACAATGGTAGAAATTTTGAAAATACTTCATTAGTAATGCAATCGGACATTGTACAACTTCACAAATGTGGTAGTAATATATATGATAATTCTCATGATTTAAGAAAGAAATGTAATTTAAACGAAATAAATACTATAGGTATGCTTTTATATGTATTTTGCATAAATTATTAAGACTTTATGTACATAAGCCACCAGTTATATACTTTTCCATTGGGAAAGAATTTTAAGCTTTACAATGGATATTTTATTTTCTTTAGATTCAATATTGTACATAATAAGTATAAACTAATGATTTTTGGGAATATAAAACAGGATTTGTTAATTGGAATGTTTTACTTTTACATTTAGCTTTCGTTCCTGTTTATCACCCAACTGACGTAAACGAAGGCTTGAGTTCATCTGAAGAAAAGTCGCTGCGTGAGAGTAGAATCGACCAGATTTCATCAAACATTATATCCTCAAGTCATCCAAATAGCGTTGCAGTAAGGAGGGATAAAATGCATCAAAAGCCTGGAATGCTCGCTTCAGTTTCTAAAATCTTCATTGTATGTTTTATGTGTGTTCTGATAGCTTTACTCTTCGTCGCTATTTTGGCTATTGAAGTAGACATCGAAATTTGTCAAAAAATGCGTCGCATTCCAGAAGTAGAAATCTTTCAAACGGAGGTGTATGAGCCCGTTAAGTTCTTCATTCGTGACAAATTCCAAAATCTGTCCAATAACTTTTCTAAATAGTCGTTTATAACTATCAATACTTTTTAACATGTTTTTACTTCTGAAGATTTACGTATTATGGTTCTTTAGTTCTTTTATATTTCCTTCTAGGTAATTTTTACTATATTTTATATTTATATTTGTGATTCAGATATATTATACGCTGCTATTTAGCTTTAGAAATGAAAGGAAGGAGTGCACAATATTGCATTTTTATATTTTCAGTATTATTTAAAACATTCACTCACAAAGTATGCGATAGAAGTAGACGTTAGTATGGCTTGGTTCATATTCGCAAAATTCACGAATCTCAGTTTTATACACTGTTTAAACTTTTCAAATTAATGGGTTGGTTCGTAGTGAAAAATGAAAAGGTTACCACCCATCAAATAAAGTAATTCTGAGGATTACTAGTATTATCGTATGGGATTGGAGGATACTCTATGTTCGGCGAAAGATGCTCAGCCATGTTGTTGAGTTAGAGTCTTGTAAACCTATTTCTTGTAATAGGAATTTACAAAGAACATCGATTGATTTCATTGGCTCGGATTGAAATTATGAACATTACACGAAGATACACGTAGATTCTACAATAACTTACCTAATAATCAAATTCAAACCCTAAATTCCGATTGCCAGAAAAGTGCCTCCTGAAAATACTTAGCCTCTGTAAACATTCTTCAATTTTCAATATTCTTTGTTGGAAATGGAAAATTTTGTCATAAAACTGCACAAAGAGAGACACGCTTTTGTGCTGCATGCAATGCATCAAAGCATATCGAAAATCCAGCAATAATGAGTTGACAAACAAAAGTAATCATTAAGTAATAAAAGAAAATAATATCTCGCGTCCATTCCTATGTACATCTAATCTTTATGAAAGAAAAGAATCCTTTTCTTATGAGAAAGAGCACGGCACATGATTCTCTACTAAATACTTCTTGACATCTCTTGTAGGTACCAGTTAATTTGGTCGGAGAGCATGTTCAAAATATTTTAATCTTAAAAAACTTTTCTGCTCACCATCAAGAAAAAGTTGAATAATTTCTAATTATTCGCATCTACTTAGAGCCAATTTCGAGCCTTTGTTGCTGCAAACAAAGATAAATATTTGGCTTCGCTGCACTCGCAAGCTTTCATGATACAATAATTACATTCTAGCTGATTGCTAATATTTAATAGAATCAGTCAAACAATATTCCTATAAAATGAAGTACAATTATCTTTCTTGTACTATACTTTCTACTAATTGGATAGATACTGATGAGGTAATTACAAATGATACTTTGTGTTAATAATACTTAATTAACAAAATAATGATTTGAAAACATAAGACAGATATGCCAATAAATGACCATGAAAAATAATAGACTTAAAATTAATTTAATATTATGACAGCTAAATAACAGTTAATTGCTAGGTTTTAAAATTTCGACATTATGCTGGTAGTGGGTAACTAAATATAAAGATAAACCTAACTAGATAGATACTTTGTAAAAAGGTTACAAGTATATAGATGATGCGCAATGTGGCATAAGGCACATAAATTAATATGTACAGATATTGTAAAATAATACAGGATAGCGAGATGTAGATGTAAATATTATTAGGTACCTACTACTAAAGCAATTACAATACAATTGGATAATTAGATATGACGATGATATTATAGAATAGGATATCCAGTGGTTAAATTCATCAACAGTGCTAGTAGTGTAGGGGCTAACTTAATTGCGTGCGTAATAATAATTGAGAAACGTACTCATTTTAGTGTAGCTATGTATTGTTTTGATAGTTTGGAAAGGATTTATTATTGTTGAAGTGACCTACCTAAGTGTTGCTAGTTTGATATAAAATTAAAAGTAATCTCATTAGCATACAGCTAAATGATACAAATGGCAGTTTAAAGAAGTACCTTGTACATGTACACTCCTAATACATACAATCTTTGCAGCTTTAGCAAATTTTTGCAGCAAAATAAGCTAACATTCAGTATTTTGTTCTCATATATAATGGATGAGAAAGCTTGCTCAAAAATGTTGAAATGATGGAATGAAATCAAAAATCTCAGTCGAGTCTAAACCTTTTTTACAAACAAACCGTAGATCTTTCCTAAAAACTACGTGAGTATTTATATAGAGTCTCAATTCTTGAAATTATTCATTGATGGTCTTCATATTATATTATAAATGTGTAATTGTAATTTGTATAGCTAACCAGCTATTATAAGTTGGTATGCTGGCAATAAATAGCTATAGATTATTAGTGCATAGTCTTTCGTAACGATTTTAAATACTTTTAATTACAATGAATATTTCTCTATAATATGCCGCTGTCCTAGTATTATTTAGACTTTTATATATTAAAATATTATATAATTAGATTTGAAGTAATTGCGTTATTTAGAA
This sequence comes from Tomocerus nigrus, assembly GCA_019776505.1. Lineage (NCBI taxonomy): Eukaryota > Metazoa > Arthropoda > Collembola > Entomobryomorpha > Tomoceridae > Tomocerus > Tomocerus nigrus. The sequence goes on from JABASI010000160.1 coordinate 16,022, forward strand.
GCAAGTGCTTCTATACAATTATGTTCAGCAGGTAAAGGGTAAACTATCGCATGTTTTTCACTAACGAATGATTACCCATTGTGACATCAGTTTACTTGTTTACACATTTTTAAGATATTCACATGTAAAGATAATTAAAATAGATAACATGTACTTCCAATTATGATTTAAATGCTAGTTCAAATGTTTGTTATGTCATAGGCCCTCAAGTCTCAAGTTGACTTTGCGTCGCTAACGCATAAATAATAATTGTGAAATCTAAATGCTGTAGGTAAAACGTTCATGGATAAACTTTAAGATCTGTGTTAATTTCTGCATTATTCTAAGTACTATCCTGTTGCCAACTAAAAAGAGCTACGAAAAAAACAATTCTTACCTAACCGCAGTGAATGATAGCATTATTGGTTACTCTGTACAAAATTTTAACTTGATAATTATGCGTTGAGCGCTATTAAATAGTTTTAGTTACGCTTGTAAATTTTGGTAAGTATTTCTGTGGTAGTCTAGTCATTTGTATTAGTTGTATTTAACGGTTATTGGTATTTTGTGTATTAAATTGAAATGTTTTGCAATGGTATTATACTTATATTTATGTTAGCTATGTTCGTAACTTAATGCATTTTTAAACTGTGAATATTTTTATCATGGCAAAAGACATTTCTCAAAAGTATTAGTACTTTACATATTATAATAGTACTTAGAAACTGACAACTTTCCATCAAAACCTGTACTTAGGCATAATACTTAAACGATTTGTTGTGGTATTGTGTTTAGTCGTGCGTGCGTGGTGATGTTGGTGTGTACATTTTGATAGAAATGTCATATATATAAATTATATTTTAAATTTTTATATTTTCAGTGCACGTATAGTATTACCTTGGGTTGCACAGTATACGGTATATAAATATGAATTAAACAGTGGTTACCTCTGTTCGCTATGCGTTTTAGAATAGTTTATTATTTCGGGATTTATTTAGAACTAATGTGCGTAGATATATTTTGCGTTCAGCACTTTAATTACAAACCATTGAGCAGTAGCAGCTTAGCAGGTAAATTTTATTTGAGAAAAGGCAATTAAGCTTAAATACGTTTTTAGTTTACTATATGATGATGTTAATGTACATCTAAATACTGACTTTCACCAAATTGTGTACGGCAGATCACAATTCACAACTGTTTTGTTGTACATTGAATGAAATATGAATAAAGGCATCTACATAAAAGTGATAATGAAAATTTTCTATTGTGCATCAAATTATGTATAAAAAAACTCACGATGATATAGTTTGGACTTTATTGCATTTAAATAGTTGTATTGTAATTCCATTGTCATGTAATGTCCACTGAAAACTCTTTAAGGATTCACATATTCAATATTCTTTAAATGCATACCTGTTTTTGCGTACGCATTAGTAAGTTTAGTAATAGCGATTGCCTGATAATTCACCTACCACTAATTAAACTTTATACTTATGCTTATTTTATCTTAGTTATCTTTACATAAGTTACTATTGTATTAATAGTGTTTGGTGTAGTATGACATCAGTTTTTTCCTATCATCTTTAAATTACCTATGCTTGCTTCATCCAATTAATGATTTCTAAATCTCTTTTCTAAACATTGCATACATGATATAAACCCTGATTCAATTTATATAAAACTTAGATTTAGACGCAATTGCAATTAAAAACTGTCATTGGTAGATAAGTACAATTACGTAATGTTTGACTACCTGGCCAAAATTCACACAGTGGTTTTGAGATTGTTAACCATCCAACAAAGCAACGTACACATGTAAACGTAAATATTTAACTTAATTGTGATTACCATCCAGCAATAGTCAGTCACACTTGTACAATATATTTAAATCTCTTAGAATTATTGCTTCATTCTTACACATCCCATTCATCAATTACATATATTATAATTTACTATTGGAAATGTCTTTAGAAGACAAAATTGTCGTATGTAAATAGATAATACGAACCTTGAATCTTCATTTATTTAGCAAGTTTTTTTGACTGTGTCGTCTACTTTAGTTGATTGTTTTGCTATTGCTACTTTAGTTTACATTCAAAAGTGTACGTTTTGTCCGTCTCCAAATCCATTTACGTACATAATTAATTATTACGTATTGCTCTGTATTCTTTATGCACAATTTACAACAATAGTAGATACTTATAGGTAGATAGCAATAGGAATTCCATTTTAGGGATTGGATTTGGAGCTATTTGGTACGCGTAGGTATTATATGGTGGTCAATTTGGTTTACATGCATATAATTATTTAATTATTATACTATACATCAATAATTCTTATTATAAATACCATACTTATGTATAGCGATTGTAGTCTTGTCTATTAGGAGGTAGTTTGCAAGGTTTGCATTTGCATTATACTTTCTAGGTCGCGTCGGTAGTAGTTTGGATTTTATTAATTATTATTTAACTCGAGTACACTAAGTATAAGTACAACTTATTTAGATAGTGTTTATTGGTGTATAGTACAGGACATAATATAAGAGTAATTGCAATAATTGTAATGTCATTACATGTTAATTTTTATTTTACGATAAGATTAACTAATATTGCTGTTGATTTGTAGTACATCTTTTACTTTTATTATGCATACAGTCCTATACCTGTAGCTATTTATTACTTGCGGCTGTTCATACTCCATAATAACAAGAGACAGGTTAAAATTTCTGGTAAGTTACAGGTTTAGGGGGTTATAATCTGTAAGGTAGTTTTAATATCATTAGGTAGAACAGTAATAGGTAGGTTTATTTGTAGAATTTTACGAATCTTCAGCAGGAACACCCTTGGACAATTATATTTAATATTTAATACAGTCCATTATACATTTAACAGTTGGATTTTGATGTTTCAGTTAGTAGAATATGAATTTTAAATGACTCTCGTCGGCTTCAGTTTTACAAGCATTATTCATCTTTCTACTACATAAATCTTCCAGGTAAGTTTCTCATCTCACTGTTTACTATTTCATCTGGTCTGGTCTGGTCCAAGAAGCGATACGTCTCATATTTGTTACAGGTAACTACATATATAAACGAGCTACTACGAGCATAATAACCTTACTTTATGCATTAGTAATTTTATTACAGTCAATTTAATGCTTCTTCACCAAACGGTAGTAGTAGATGTACGCATATAGAAATGATGTAAGTCAATTAGGTAGGTTTATGTCGTAGTTAGATAATTTTTGTCAGTATTGAGAATTCGACAGTTAACTACTATTGAAACAATGACTAGAGAAAGGTAAAAGAAATGATTTGACGGTTGAGTTATGGAACTTCTTGAGTTGTCATCAGGATCATTGGCAACCACTGCAACAAAAAAGTCATTAAATCTCATGAAATATGAAGATAGTCACATAAAAGAGCATTTTCTACAACAATTTACCTTCATTTGTCGTTTGTAGGGGTTTTAGTGAATTTTCCAATTTATCTCCACGTATGTGACCGGCTTTCGTCATAATTCTTGTTTTGTTTGCATTTGGATCCGATTTCGTTCGCCTTGCTCCGCCTGTACAATTGAGCATGTCAATTAGCAAAAAAACACTTTTGTGTGTCTTTACCTAAAACACGTTAGATAAAATGCACAATAATAGATATCAAAAGATTTAAATACCAAATAAGATTACAATTACTGTATTATCTCGTACGGACTACGGACTAGTTTACTGTTACTAATAATAATATGTAAATCTACAAAGTCTACCTACACATAAGTACACTATATATAAATACATTAACATAATTGCAATAAAATACTGTAATTTTGTTTCAGTTTAAATGTTCTGATTGTTTGTTGTTGAATGACAGGGAGATTGAATAGTATAAACTGAATGACTGACGACTGATGTACTACGATTTCATGTTTGTTTAGTCTAATTAAGTGAATAGCATGCAAGTAAGTACATAGCCGTTACGTTGTTGTGTAACGTAATTACAGTACACGTTCATATCAAACGAAAAGACACGTTAATTGATTGACATGGCATGACAGACAAACAAGAGAAAGATCCCCACTAGATAGTGAGATAGATTGTGCATGCACTCAGTCAGACTCGTATACACCAATTGTACGTAGAACAATAGTGTTCTAGTAAAAGTGAAAGTGAAGTGAAAGTAAATAGAGGGAAAGGTAAGTGACTGTGACTAAAGCTAGTAGCTGCTAAAATATAAATTGAGTGTAAGTGAGCAATAATGAACAGAACCTTTGTCGGAGCTAACAGCGCTACTGGACGAAGGCAATGTGGTTGTTTTGGCCGCCAGCGTCGACGCTATCAAAGCTAAGTCACAGGGCAAAACAAAGTACGGTGCAATTAATACATAATTTATTAGTTTTGGACGTGGAGTGAACGGGAGTCTCTATAGACATTCCTATATATTATTGTCATGTCATAATCAACAGAAACAACTCTGCTTTAATGTCCCTACACCTTATTCGCGCCTACCCTACTACTCTCTCACATTTCCAAATTGCATGTGGAGTGGACGATATTATTATCTCGGGTGAAAGCAAGAACCGACAACCAACTGTGTGAAAGGGCTTTCTAAGAATTACATCGTTTATATATATTTATTTATAGTGATATTTACAAATACAGTAGTACGTTTTAAAATATTTTGAATTTTGAAAGTGCAAGAAAAATCCAGTGATAATATTTTGAATTGTTTGATTGTCAATAAATCGTTAAAATTTTAGGGTTTAATTTAAGTTTCTTGCATGTTAAGTGGGATGGATGGGTATTACTGTTTGAAAACGTGCAGGTAGGCATTCACAGAATTGTGTTTTATTAGTAGCTTTGTGGAGTAAGGATACAGATAGCTGAAGGTAATTTAGAATAGACAATGAATTGCTTCTGTTTATAATCAAAGGAACAGAATGTGATTTGACGAAAACGTGTTCAGCCGGAAGCTAAAGAACTTAAATGCTGCTTCTGTGTTGGCAAACTCTGTGGAGTTTAGGATGCAAAGCCTCAATTGAACTTTCCACTTTAATGTTCTTCAATCCTTAAATTGAGCACAAATGTCAGTGCTAAAATAATTTTCCTGATTTTCACAGTGTATGAATATTTGCGTTACAGCCCGTTGTTGACCAGACTGAATATCATTATTATTCACCTGGACTGTTACTATTATATCATGATTATTCTTCGCGTATTGTTCTGTTATTCAATCGATTGTACAAAGAACATTGAATTTCTATTATCTAGAGCAGAATTGTAATGATAATTCGGTAAAACGATTAAATTGGTCTACATGATCTTTCTATTGATTTCTTTCTTGTATGGGTATTTTTTGTTTGACGATACAATATAAGGAAATAATACATTATGCATCCGGTTTTACTAGTATTTATATTTTTTGGAAAGGGAAAAAATGCATAGAATGGGAAAAAATGTACATGACAAATGTCAGATCCTGTCTCAATCGCATCTGTCGGAGAAAACTAAATGCTATTATTCGTACGTTGTGATATTAAGAGTAAGTAAAACATAGCAGTGCTAGTGCGAGGTATAGAATTATTGAAAAGCCGTACAGATGCACAGCCCTATGACTAAATGTGATATGATGATATGATACATTTGTGAGGAAGTTTGTTCTGTGTGGAAGAAAACGGATTTCCTTTTTGTCATATTCCAGGCAGAATGCATTCATTTGTATCGCTCAGCTCGTAACTTACTGTTAGGATTGCAAAACAGTTGCTCGTTGAGACGAAACAACATATTCGTATGTTACAGTGTTACACAACACAATGTTTATTACATCGAAGACGAAGGGAAACACATTTTGGTGGACATTTGTCATTTATTTACTTGTAGCATGTATAAAACAGAAATATAAGAAAATTAATGCAGACGTGACTAATCTCAACAACATTAATGCCCCTTCTTACAAGTACTTAACTGCAAGTTTTAAATTGTGAAACCTGCGATCATGTTTACATATTTTTGATCCCTTTAAAAACACAATTGAATGAAAATATGCAAAAAGTAGTTTTTACTGAAATGCCCCAGTGATAACTAAACTATAGGAATCTCTGTGTAAATAAGTATATGCTGCAATTGTAAAGACTAACATAATTATTAAGTGGTATATGCTCCAGTACTTATTATCCAGAGGAGAATTGACGTGGTTGAATGTAGAAAGGAAGTTGGGAAAGATGGGAAAGTTAAGTAAGGCTTCGCGTATTGTTTGTTGTTATTGTTATTTGTCATTGTGGATATAGGAGTCTTGGGTTGGTGTATGAAGTGAAGTGAACTGACAATGAGGAACTGGAATGGGAAGGAGATGGGATGCGATGAGAGAAAAGGGGAAAGCAAAGATAGGCAAGTCGCTCACTCAGGTCAGTCAGCTCGACTGAAGCGATCTTTTGAAAAATGACATACAGAATCAATTATACTTTTTTGGTAGGGATGGATGTGCCATTATTGCATTCACATCGGCCTCTGCCGCCCGCTCCTAATAAAACTCTCTCCGTAATGCCTTGTGCAGTGTTCGACATGAAAAAAGGAGGATTGTATGCCATTGTGAAATGGAAATGGACATGAGTATTAGTAGAGTAGAAGTAAGTGCTTACTCTGTTCTCGGTCCACAACAGAAATCCTGCTACGCACATATTATTGGTAAACACATTCGAGGGGAAATTGTGAAAGACTTACGGTACAGACTGATTTTTCCATCTGTATCTCCCAAAGAATTCTTCGACAGGCAGACATATTGGCCAAAATCCGTCGAGTTCACATTTCGAATGGTCAGTTTCATTGTCACTTTGTACTGACCGTCCACAAGAACCGAATCATACTTTTCACCTGTTATCGTACATAAAAATATTCATGAAATTATCAACCAACCTGAGAATATGTATTCTCGGTATTAAAAACAATGCACTAGATTAATTAGGAAAGGTGTCAATTATTAGACAAGAAATCTTCGCAAAATTTTTATTATGCAGTAATCCCTTGGGTACATTCGAGTAGAGTAAATTACATTGAATTAGTTTAGATTTCCTTAGACCAGTACCGAGCTCTGATTCAAAATCACTTTCCAACTATTCTATTCTACTAGACAAAAAAGATTATCTTTTCACAACAAACCCAAAATCTATTCTATCTATTCTCGCAAGGCTATAGGTATTTTCTGTACTTTTTATATCACTACTGCAGCAATATACAGTTTTTTAATAGTCTACCACAACTATTTGTACTTACTTATTAGTGCTAAAAGAAGTTGAGGATAGTAAACGAAATTACAAAGGTTGGCATATGAGAGTACCAAATATCTTGATTTAACCTTTAGCCTTTGACTACCAATCCCATCAAACGAGGAAAACCTGTCAGTATCTAGAGTATCTATACCTTAGGCTAAACGTAATTATAAGTAAAGCCGTTCGTTATCGTTTGCCTATAAAATCAAGCATTCGCTCATAGGAAGTTATTTCCAGGATATTAAGGTTTTAAAAGGAACAAGGTTTTATCTGGGTAGTTATAGAAATTTTATTCACAGACTTCTAGAAAGACTAACCCAGATTTTGGTCTTTAAAGCAAAAATGATATTAACTACATCGACACGATAAGATTTTCACATATCTTCCTTATTTCTCTGAAAAGTTATCTTTATTAAAATGTGCATAATAAAATAAACAACTGGGGACAGGAATTTCCAAATAGTGTGTTTCTACATTCTATTGTGTGTTTATGCATTGTAGCCGTTTTCAGACTCAATAAGAAGCTGGATTGAAAGTCTAAATTCAATTTACTACCCACCTTATATTAGGATAGGTAAATCGTTGAAGCTTTATACTGCTTTCCATCCTTTTCATTTGCCAAATAAAATAGTATATGCCTACCTTTAAACATACAAACTAACAAAGTAAATAAATATTTTGCTGATCTTGCTAAAAAGGAACCTTTTGTGAGAGAATCTATATCGTGGAGGCTCAACACTCTACAATAGCATTTCTGAGATTTCAACCGGAAAAATTTGACACTGTGTTGTGCTACAACCCAACCCAACTATATTATCCTATGAAATGCACATTAACGTTGAATCTTGCCTCCCACCCACTATACGTATGTAAATACAATGCAGCTGTTCACAAATATTGAAATATTATGGAAAAATAAACATGAATGCGATAAAAATGATAAGATACTATACGTATATTACCATTGTTAGAAAACCAATATTCCTTTTTTAATGCAAAATGCATTAAAATGAGCTTCGTAACTTAATATTCGAAGGCACAACAGAATTACTGATAAAAATGAGATTCTCCATTTTAGGATGTCCATTTACATGCATATTATTTTACGTAATTCAAAAGCGCCAAAAATATCTTCAATATGTATCCTATGCCTTTTTCAAACATCGTACGTGTAGCCCATGTAGCATTTTTATTTTATTTTGTGAAGAAGTTGCATGTCATCAATGAGTAGCTTGAGTAGCATTTCTATGCTTTGAACTCAAAGGTCATATTTTGAAACAGTATTGTAATCCCTGGTCGATTTGATTTTTGTATGTGCCTAAACTTAGCCCATTGAGCATTGTAAAATAGCCTTGTTTGTCAATTTTGGTTCTAAACTTGCATTCTTATTGAAATGCAGTTACGTAATGCTAAGGATGGATGTTCTGGAAGCAGGAGATAGTTGTAATCCTAAAATAAGAATGACCTATGGAAGTCAATGTGACCGACTGTCGAGAAGTGTTATGGCTTGACTTTCAACTTTGGCAGCTCTTCAACTTGCCGCAGACAAAGTGTCTACTTTTTCGTTTTATTTTCTCAGCAGCAGTATATAACATGAGATGGAAAGTTGTCTGTCTTCGCTGCTCTTTTTAGAGAGAGAAAAGTCAGGATTTGTGAAAGTCAAGATGAAAGACGAATTCTTCATTGGCTTCACTTGTTTTGGTTATTCTTGACTTCTTGTATACACTGCTCCTAGTTCTAGCTCCTAGTTCTACTATTATGATATTGACATGAAGCACGGACACTGCACTCGCAGCTTTTTGACACAACTCCACACTTTTCCACAAGACAACATTTTGTGTCATAAAGTGCACGCATTTCTTCTTCCTACGCACTTCCCAATCCCTTTTCCATGATATTCTCGTAACTTGCATGGTTTGTGCCTACTTAGCTATAGACCATTTTTCTCACTGAGATTTTTAACCGTTCGCCTTCTTTTTCCACACTCCGACAATCAAATTCAATTTTCATTATAGTATTATAATTAATAACTAACGATTACACTTGAAGGAATTTACTAGAATGACATGGACATGGAACCACCTACATACTTCATTTACTAAAGTCACCAAAATGAACAAATAACAAATTTTGAAATCAATAGTAAAACCTCGCGCAGTGACGTCATCATGACTATTTAAATCCCTTTCAGAGGCTCACGCAACTACGTCACGATTTGAAAATTTCATTTTTTTATTATTTTCCAACATTTTCCATAGTAATCTGCCGCGGCTTGGTTAAAACTATCATTCAATGATTTTCTCAAAATTAGGTGTTCTATAGGAAAGTGCATCTTGGAATGTTGATGTCTTTAAAAATTCCTGCTTATGATTATAATTTGCTTGACATTATATGATATTATGGGACGAAACATAGATTTCCTTCAATTAAATACTTTTATAAGTAAATGTTATAGAATATTCAAGGGGAAAATGTGTAGAAATGAGTATAAAGAGAGAGCTAAGTCAGTCAGTACGTCAAGTGTGTAGAAGGAAGTAATAGAATGAAATAGCGATAGCTACCTACTGCTTAATATGACTACTGAGTTATGTGTAGCATGTAGAAGAGATATGTGTAATATTTTGGAATTGAATGGGGTTCAATTGAATTCAGTAGGAAGGAGGAAGGGTAACAAAGTGCACTGTTGTGCTGCATTAAAAAGAGCCAAGAAAAGGAAGGGAAACTAAAGTACGTAACCTAAAGTGAAGTGGGGGGCATCAAATTGGGTTAGGCTCTAAATCTGTTTTGTGTGAGCTTGTGGAAAACCAGAAGGCAAAAAGGGAATGGCATAGACACAGCCCTCTGTACACATACACTTCTCTTCTCTTTCCATTCAAAAAGAAAAGATTGGTGAAAGGAGGGAAGCCGACAGACAGCCAGAGAGAAGAGAAATGGAAAAGTGAACGAGGAGATATAGAATCATATAGTCCGGGCTATGTCTGTACAGGGGGGTCTGTTTACATTCCTACTCTCCCCCGTCTTTCACTGGGTCATTACTTGATTTATAAGGAACACCCTGTGCACAAATATAGGGGATGCTACACCCGAACACTAAAAAGGAGCAAGGCTTTGTGAGACGAAGACTGTGTAGTGCTCCGTTATGTTATGTCATGTTATGTACTCAAGACAGATACACATACACAGACACACACCGGCAAAGAAAGACGAAAAGAAAGTGAAAGCATGGGAAATAAATAATTAGATGGATGGATGGATTTTTCAACGGACTTCCTTTACATTTTCTTATCATATAAGTCATATTATTTGAGCATCTATCCATTTCCACAGTCAATAAAATAATATTCCCGTTACCAAACCCTCATATAGTAGCTTCACCCCTTGATGCATAAAACCCTATATAAACTCATGTGCTATATATGACAGGAGGAGATGAACACGGAGACATGTAAAATCTTCAAAGAGTTTACTGACATCCCCAAAAATCTTGTAAATATTTTCAAAATTAAATTTTCCACAGATCTTAGCAGGTGAATCTCCTTAGGGTACACAAGAATGACATTAATAAACGTTTTTTTACTAATAAAACTAATAATAGTACACGACTACCATGCAAGTTGATTGAATCTATGAAATATTTATCCAAGGATAACAGGGAAGAAGAGACAGCAAAAGTGCACTTGTTATTTGTATACCTGCTAATTTTCCTATATACTTATACGCATATCGTAAATATTTGAAAACGCAAGAGTACAGGGTTACATCCCATGTGCGTATATAGAGTATCGTCTTTCCCTTATAGAACAGTAGAAAGTAAAAGAACTAATAAATATTCACCAAAAATGTAAACAAAAACATTCCCTTACAACATAAACAGGTAGACGAGAGGAAGTGATTTGATTAGATTTTATGCAATCCTATATGCAAAATCCTATATTTTAACTTTCTATATATTAGGATATATTTTGTATCAGAAATGATAGTTGCTAAAAAGAGGGTCGAGATTCCCTTGCAGCTGTGATATAAAGTAATAGGAATAAGTATACTTAAGTGGGTAGTCAGAATGAATGTAAACGTAAAAAAGGAAGGCCGTATTTGATATATGGGTTCACGAGTGTTTTTGTCTTGTTAAATGTCATCATGGCCCTTCCTCACCTCACATAACATCTACGACGATGCACTGGAAGCCAGTCACTATTATTGATAGTGCTATTAGACGGGCATTTCTAATCCTGAACTACTTATATACCTATCTTCCTCTGCACAATAACTTTCATACTACAAAAATAGGCAAGAGAATCTCCATTGAAAGCGAAGAGACTGAAATAGTAGCTACTTAGCGATAAGGGTTGAAAGAACTAGGTTTATCATAATATCTATTATGCTCACTATTACTGAACGTATAATATCAAGTTACTATTTATGAACAGGTCTACTTATAGTTCTTATACATACGGCCAAAACAAAGGACTTTTCTCCTTTCTCTTAAGAGTATGTACTAGGAGTCTGTAGCTTTCTTTAAGATATGTTTTTTTGAACATGACATCACATAGGATAAAATAACATAACATAATAACATCCAGCCAGCTGCTGACTCTTTGAATGAGAAAAAAATGGTTTAGCGCTCAACGTTCAGTTTAGTAGTTCGACTCTTCTTTCGCTCTCTCTTCCTATATCAAGTCTGACATTTGGCACATGGATGATTTTTATGCTTCGACCCTGACTTTACTTTTACTCGAATAAGTAGGGAAGGATGGGTAGTCGGTAGACTAGACGAAGAGAATATCACAACTTCTCTATCTGAAATCCACTGCTCAAGTCAGTCGGAGAAAAAGTGGCTTCCGTTTTGTTGAACCGAGTGGGCGAGTGCAAAATGAAAAACTCACTGGGTTAAGTTACAGGAGACAGAGGGTTGAAATAGATAGACAAGGCAAAAGCCCATAACTAAGACAAGAACATTTACATAACCGTTTCGTTAGCAAAGAAAAAGGAAAAGGCCCATTGCCTATGAATTTTATTTCGACATGTACATTCCATTTAGCATTTCTAGCTCGTAAGATCCGCAGTTATTTCACAACTGTGCGAAAATCTACCGTTTTACACATCTCATATGGAATCATGTCCTCCCCGGTTAAATATAGTCGTTATGCAACCGGCAAAAGACAAGATTCTTCCAATTTCACTCAACAGTGTTCATGTACCTACTATTATCAAGTAACATTAAGAATCTAATATAGATCTTATATAGAGATGTACGATGTACGTGTACAGATTTAAAATCAATGACGCAAAAACACATCCTGCAGTTTCATGAAAGAAATTTGAAATTTGAGAAATAGAGCGAAAGAATTTGATTCTACTTTCTTTGGACTCCAGAGAAAAATATTGTACATACAGCTACATTACAAAACATGAACTCAAACGGAACATGTTTTTATACCTTGGACAATTTAGTATTTGAACTCCTATGACTGTAACATACCTTTTAGAATAATATGAAAAATATAGATATATGTACGTACCAGTTGTAATGATGTGTCCGTTATCTCTGGACCAGTAGTTAATTGATTTAGGGTAAGCTAAACAAAGATTTTTTTAGTTGAGTAAGTAAATAATAGAGAAAAGGAATGGCGGGTGCAGTATATTGTGTTTACTTACCTTCGGAATGGCATTCTAAAATAATATCTTGTCCTTCAGTGGCTCCAATGAGCATATTAGGAATCCAAATCATTGGCGGAACTGTAAATAGTGCATAAGAGTGCATTTTAGAGGAATTCTTACAATTCGCTGGAGAAAGGATAGACTCTCAGAGGGATATGAATTCTTTCACATCGATAAAACAGAAACGTTGTTGGGGCAAAACGGAAATCCACCATTTAATTTACAAAGAAAACGTTGCACAGTTTTAGAGCGTCTAAAAAATGATAAAAGGAGAAAGTAAGTGAAAGTAATAAATCGGTGCAAGGCAGAACCAGGACCTTTTTCTCCTCAGAGGGCAATAGGCTTGCTAAATGAATAGACATTTTAAAAGAAATTCTATCTATAACTGCACAACGTCGTACATTTCAACATATATAGACACCAATGCACAAACATGCACATTATTACTCTGATAAATATACAAAAAATATATTCTAATATAGAAAGTTATAGGGTAATAGTATTTATAAGAAGATTTTCGTACAATGCACAATGATGGATATACGTCGACTGACTGTAGGTGGAATTCCATTGGTGGCGATACAGAGATAAGCACCCATGTGAAGACGATTCACTTTACTCAAATTGAATACTGCTCCTTCCACTGCATCAACTATTCAACAAACAGACACGGAAAAGTGAGAAAACACAAGAGAATATAAAACTTAACTTTAGTAAAAGTCAAGTGAAAGTCCCACCAGTAAATGGCGCATATAGCTGTAATTATATAGCGAGAATTCATAGATATTTTCAATATATATTTTCATGTAAGTGCGTACAAGTTTAATAAGAGTATACTAGAGAGACGGAATGCGGGCTAAGCCGAAGGAAACCGCAGAAAAGGGGAAAAAGGAAAGAAGAGAAGAGTCAGAGAATCATTTCTCACTCAATTTCATTTCCTTTATCAATTTGGTCAATATCCTCCGTTAGCCTAAAGCTGTGGAAGACCTTTGCCAGTAGAAGTTGGTGGTCTCCACCGTCCGTCTGCCTCGTCATGGACCGCCGACTGTTTCTCATCTATTTATGGCCTAACTATTATTTCCCTATTATTCCATCTAATAATGCTTACTATTTCTTCAATTCCGGAAACTCCAACTATCTCCTCAGAAGCTATAATATTAAAATCTATGTCATTTTCCTCTCAAACCTATTTATTTTAACTAAGGAATGGAGGGGATGTAGTTGTAGTAGTAGTTATTTCTATAAAATTATAGAATCATAAAATTGTATCAAAAAAGGTAAAAACAAGTTCAAAGGCCGAGTCACATACCACCATGTTCTCCAAAGAAAATTTTGTTTTTGTCTTCTCGCCTCCATGTGACGCTCGGCTTAGGAAATCCCGTCGCAGCACATTGGAGGGTGACATTAGTTCCTTCTCTCACAACCATATCTGTGCTTGTGGGGTAGTCCAAAATATCCGGTGGCACTGCACAGCATACATTTGTGCAAATTAAATTGGCATTTCGGCATATTACTATCTATCTCATTGTAAAATAGTTGGCCTTTTTAGCTTAGCTTTCTTTAAAAATCAATTAATTTACTGCAATGACTATAATTACTTATTACCTTCATTGATTTACTAGGTATACACAATATGCAATATACTACTACAATAATGCAACAATAATGTAATAATGTACGCAATGATGTTACTGCATAACATGTAATGTCAACGCCTGGTTTTATGAACGAAAAGAAGTAGACTTGAATGTAATTGCCTCAATATACCTATATAACATAGCTATTGGCCTACAAAAATAACCGAGATTTACATTTTCTAAGAATAGTGAGCAAAAGAAACCATAAATTTAATTGCAGTAAGTTTGAAATAATTGATAATTTTCCTTCCTTTGATGTCGCCAACGCGTAGTAAATGGTACCTACATAATATGAATAAGGAGAAATGTAGTAACTTACATTTTAATTATTGGCAAAGCTTTAAAGAAATAATGTTCTAATTTTCAAGTTAAAATTGCAAATAAAATTTGAATAATGATTAAATGCTTAAAACTGTTGAGCTTGAGATGTAAGTCAGTCTTATCCAGTATAAGATACGAATTTCAAATTGCTATTCTGATTGCAAGTAAAATGTAAACTAATAATATTCCTGTCATTTGTACATTTAAGCTTTAAATGGAATGCAATGACTAGTTGTCTTAATCAATACCGTCCGTGTTAGCTATCTAGTACATAACTGGGTGCACCTGCACAATAAACCAATTCATTTCTTAATTATAACAAGCCCTCAATTAAGTCCTGTGTATGATTGCTTTTTCATTCAGAATTTCATGTATGAGTAACTATTTGAGTATATATCATTATTATCGAATAAGTGCATCGCAAGATAAAGTAGATTTTTGAGTGCAGATATGGAGACACGTGACTGAATCTCTGAATTTTTTGTCATTTGATTACAGGTACGACACGAGTATATTATGTGGTAATACTGCAAGCAGTTTACTTTTAAGATTTGGTCGGAGTATCAATTAGTGAAAAAATGTGCCAGAGGCAAAACTATTTAACTGCGGAGTAAATAGTGAAGGGATAGATTCGTACCGACAACTTGTAGATATCCTGTCTGGCTCATCATGGGATCAGTATTGATCTGACACATGTACCAGCCACGATCTTGCTCTCGAACGTGTCTAATGTGCAGATTCCAAGTCCAGGAATCAGAATGGGAAAGTCCGATCCGATGACTTCTCGTAATCACGTGCGTATGGATCGTTAAAATTGTCTGCGTATCTACCCGAACCCATGCAACCTAAAAACAACAAACCAACGGATGGGTTAGTCATATCGTAATTAAAATTGTAACATTACCCCAACTTCATCTTTCCATATTATCTACAAACTCATGCTAATTATCTATGCACAACTCAAGACATCCTTTTACTCACAGACTCTTTTCTGCGTTATTACTACCAACTGCTTTATCAACTTTCTCCCTCTTTATTTTCATAGCAAAAGCTAAACGTAATGAAGCCTTCCAGTTCTAGCTCTCCATAAACACCATTAGGATTGGATTGCCTTACCTGGTTTGTTTAGTAGGTACATTATAAAACGGGTAGGTATCATATATCTTGTTCGTTTCTGCTGATCTACATCTAACAAAATAGCAGTTCATATATGAAATACCGTATAACTCGAATTAGTTCACCCCCTCGATATAGTTCACCCCCCACGTAGTATTTTGGCGAAATTTTGGCCACGAAATCGAAATTTACATGTAATTTACACTCTTAATAGTTCACCCCCGGGGGGTGAACTATTGATTTTTCGGACAAAAAGGTATGGTGAAATAATAGATTCACCCGGTCTAATTAATTCGAGTTATACGGCAACTGTTATATGATCTCCCACTGTTTGATTTAGTAATTTCATACGTTTATTATCAGTTCATGTTAATTTTCTTCATTTTTAGTAATTATTAATTAAGGTATGTCCGCTAAAACTCATTAGACTTACTATGTGTATACTCAGGCAGGATTACAATTATTAGTTTCTATACTTTGTAGAGAAAATTTTCTCCCGAATCAACAACGTTGCTGACGTTAAATACTATATACCCCTTCATTTACTCATGTCCTATATATTAAATTATAACATTCGAAGGTGCCATGTTACACAAAATATGCAGCAGTTGGAAAACGACAGCGGAATAGAGGCAAATCAATACTAAAATATTCAATTACGCAATAGCTCCTAAACATTCTTAGCGAAAACAAAAAACTAGGACAGATGCCGAAACTTGATATGTCACGAAATATGGATTATCTGTGTAACGCTGACTATAAAGATAGGAATCGGGAGAGGATAAACATGTTTACTCTTTTCTGCTGAAGAACATTTCTCATTCCACACACATAAATGGTAACTTTATTTACGGAGAGCACCACGTCGATTCAATGCAGTCAGGTACCTGCTAATATTTAGTTCACTATTATAGAGTTGAATGTCTTATCAAACGAATTGAATGTTAAGAAAAATTGATAATAAATGTCTACAATTTTGGACGTTTACACGTACGTCAGAAATACAGCAATATCTGCTCTGTAATTCATAGAAATATTAATACCCAACATTTGTTTAATTTAATACAGGTAGGCAGCTTAAACATTTGCTCAGGTGAACGTGAATTAAAAAGTGTAGTAAAAATTGGACAATTTTTAAACATTTAATTCCACAACTTCACAAAAGTAGATAATTTTTAAGCTTAGGAATTGCTAAGTTGAGGCTGATTGTCTTTAGCAGTATGTAAATAGACAATAAAGCAAATGAACATAGTAATGCTAATTTGTTGAAGGAAAGAAAAGAATGAAGCGTTTATGAAAAGAAAGGAGAGTGAAAGTTGTTAATAAGTCTAGCTGGCGGGTGGTGAGCCGAGTGATGCACAATGTAATAAAGGGTGAATCATAAAAGAAAGATAATAGAGAAAATAGACTAATGAGAGGAACAAGTCTAAAATCAGGAAGAGTGTATATCCTAATTTGCAAAGTTTTTGGCAGACGAGCTCTTCGTTTTCTCTCCTCACTTACTTTAATGCGTGAATGCATCTCCCTTGGATTGTTATGCTACATTATACATCAAATATTTATCTATGTGTGTATACTTGGACCTAATTCACAGATATGGAAAGTTATCCCCTCTAATTGCACAGGGAACTTATATTCTCAACTTCCCGTTATCTGTAGTAGCTGTGTATAGCCACTAAACACTTTCATATGCTCTCTGCTAACTAATAACAACTAGGCACTAAATAATATAACAATGATAATACAAATAGAAGGTAGGTGCTTAGAACATAAAGCATTTTCCTATGTGGGTTATGCAAATGCAAAATAATACAGGAGCACCATAGAAAATCTTACTCAGTGATTATGCAGTAGATATCTAAAGAGATTAATATTGTATCATTAATATCCCAAGACATATTTGTGGCTCTATTTTATATCTCTAATGTTTTTATATCTGAGTAGGTTGCTATATCTGTGCATTTTATTTGTAAAATGTAGTTTGTAGGTTGTGAGTGGAGGGAAGAGAGAGTAACAGATCGTAAGAGACGTATTTTATGCACTAATAAAGTACATAGAGTCGTCAGAGTGAGAATATTAGAATCCCACCCCAAAGGAATCAAAAATTTCCCTCATCCATCTCCAGTTATTACGTGGAGGTTATTAGTGATAGAATGGAAAGTGTGAGATTTATAGTGGAAAATGAATCTAGGTATCTACAGTATCTCATCCCGTAACTTACTAACGATTAGCTTAGGTAGTTACGCTACTTTTACTTTTTCTTTGCTTTTCTCACTTAGAATTGTCTTCTCTCTCCTCGGATTCCACTCCACATTATACAATCCGGTTATTTTCCACGCAAAGCTGTTTTATGACTTACTTATAGCTATAATATGCAAGCATAAATACTATAACGTTATGAATGGCCTAATCTATAAATATTTATAGCTGAGATGCTATAAGTGCCAGGAATATGTGTTGGAGTTACTACTACGTATGAAATCATACTTAGTTATATATTGAGAGCCTTGCCTTGCCTTGGTGTGAAGAATTATGACGGCTTCCTCACTTTCCTTCAAATCATTTCACCACGAGTTCCACCTCTTTATCTTTTCTTTCCTCTCTATTTTCTATGCATACGCTCCCGAACTGAGTTTTGAGTTACTACTTTGTTGCTTTCATTAGCCTCATCCATATACATGCTCAATTTTTGAGTTTCCTTCTCTCTCCTTCTTCTCTCACATAGTACGAACACTACAGAGATATATACTGTTCCAGCAATGCATAAGGTGGATAATGTAGGCAAGATTTTTTCCTTTTTCTCCATTCTGGGACTTATTCTTTTCCCATTTCATTCCCTAAGAGCCCAATTACCACTTTGTATTTCTCTCTTCTCTTTCCTTAGCACATAAATCATTACCCTCCTAGTGATTCACTCACGGCATCCCACAACCAAATCCCTAAATTATTTAAATATCGCACTTTTACACTCCCTTATTACTTTCTCAATTCTCATTTTACCCATTTCCTCCCCATCTCCCTACTAAAATTCATAATAGCCTCATGCACATGCACAATTTTGTGGTTGTTGCGTTGCAGATACTACTGCATGCTCAACTATTATATTCATATGACATGGAAAGGCATAAAAATGCATTATTCCTTCATTTTCATTCCCTAGTCTCGGCTAGAGATCGTCTTTTCTATTGTACAGCTATTAATCTTATGACAATTACATAATTATGTCGGATTAACTGAAAGTTTAGGTGCGCACACCATAAGAATCGTGTAGGTGGTCATTGATTTCCTTCCATGCAATTTTCCTGACAAAATTAAGAGACGTTCATTCCCATATTTATTTTTCTAAGTTCTACATCATCTGGAAAGAGAAACAGTTTTGTCAGATAATTTTATGTCAGTTTTCGTGGTAATCTATAGTATTCCACTCAAGCAGTTAGTAGCTAGTATGAAATACATTTAAAACTTTAAAAGTAACAATTTCACTTTGAGCCTGGGATTAACAAAACGTTCCATGTCGAATTTTGTCAACAAAACTCTACGTATTTGGAGAGAGTGAGAGACAGGATTTGATACATTTAGATAGAAACAGACAGACTGCTGCTCAGTTAAAAAACAGATTAACTCAATCCCACTTTATTTTATGACGTGGAATGACATCCTCCTTCTCAATTGAATGTGATCCACGTATGTAGGTATGTACAGTGGGTTGAGCTTAAAGGAATTCTATTGTGTTTAGTTCCGGATTGAGCAATGTACCCAGTCGCTTTACCACTAGCATTGTACCCGATTGATAGCGAAATTCAAATTTTGGCAATTACCACTGCAACTGTTTATCACAACGTTGTTACAAAGGTTATCCGATACTGTATCATGCATGCAAAGCTGTTTTAATGCAAATAAGTACTTTTGTATGACACACGATAGAATAAACTCGATAAACATTTTAAAACCATATGAGTTACATAGAGAGCACTAGCTGCAGATAATCGTTCCTGCTTCTGGACATCTATTCAGAACATGTCACATCATATTAATGCACCATGTAGTTTTACAGGGATTACTTCCCTGAATTCCCTACATGTTTATGTGACACAAACACTTATACCTTCAGATTCAAATGAGATTAGTCAAAGATTCTGTATTGAAACGACATTTAATAGTAGATAGTATACCTTTCTAATCGGATTTGTTTCTCTCGCTTCAGTTCTATCTCACTTTCCAAATTCCAACCACTGCACTGTGTAAAATTGACGGATTTACATCAATTCCGTATTCTGTAATGGAATAACAGACTCCAAAACATGCTGGAACAAGATTACCAACTGAAATTGCATTATATTTACATAGTAAACTACCACATACATCAATGTACCAATAATGCAACTTCTCATGTCTATATACAGGAGGTTAATGTACTTTACATGTATAATCAATCAGAATATCTCTTCATATTTTGAAGATTGTTTCAACAGAACTTTCAAGTTGTAATAACATGGGAGAACGGGCATATAATACAAACTCATCGTTAACTTAGTTTTAACTTTCTGTGGACATTTCTTATTATGCAAGCTACATGCGCTCTTACATTAATCTATATAGATAATAAGTAGAATAGACAACGAATTTACAATAAATAGCATAACACATTATGGTATGGTGACGTGAATAAACCTTGTTAAGCGAATCAGCGAATGGCTAAGTCAACGTTGCGTTTTGTTGTTGTATTGCATAACATCCATAACACGTGATGAACATTTTATGAGTTCACGACACCGATAAAAATACCTAGGTATGTACTGCTAAAAAGTTCATATTATGCGAGTACATAAGTGAATATTACACAGACAAAAGCGACATAAATATTATAAAAATAGATGCAGAATGGAACTTTCATAAACCAATTACTTAGTTTACTGCAATGATCATAGACAGCCATATTTAATGTGCTGTATATGTCGCTTTCAATTTTCAATTCAAGCAATGTATCTAGTTAGTATGATCTAGCTACTTACTAAGCAGTACGTGAAACTCATTTTCTAAGAATGGTGATTAAAAAGTATTGGAATAAGTTGAAACAATTGATTGCGCTTTCTTTTTATGTTGCACTAGCATAGGAGCAGCGAATAGGTAGGTATGAGTCTATTACGAAACAAGAAGCACTAAAAAATATTACTAGAATACCGAGAATATATTTTTCGTTGTCGCCTGTCTGTCTTTATTTGTATGAAAGTATGTGGGTGAGTGTGGGCGGACGTAAGTCGACATGTTGGGAAGTAAAAGTTTTGACTCTGTGAAAATGTCTGTATTTAGACATTTCTTTGGGTAAAATTATAAAGATGAATGCGTATTTAGTAGAGTAGTAGGTATAGATTATTATTTATTCAGGTTACCTTATAGGAGCCGAGGCTGTCGACAGAGCAGGTGATAATACCCTCCCGACCAAGGGGCACCGTCACGTTCTCGACAGGACCGACAAAGCGTGGCATTTCTGTAAATAATAAAAATAATCTCCATGAAGGCCACACGAAAGAGTATTATAGTAAACTATTACACAAAACTAGTGGCTATTTACATGCATGCACACTCTTTTAATAAGAAAGAACATGTCATTGGGTGTAGGTGGTAGTGGTAGCCTGCATTTCTTTTTCTGGATCATATCGTATCATATTAGCTAACTATAAATGACCAACATCCTATTTAGCATGTTTATATCCCCACACACAACATGTACTTACACACTAGAGAATTATATTTACATGTATCACATTCTAGTAAGTAGAAACTAGATCAATGGATACCTGTAACATTACATTAGGCACAATCTTTTTCCATGAACTTGTCATGTCAGCCTTATTACTTTCAACTTTGAAATGAATACATACATTAGACAAGTGCCTAATAATACATTACGATGGATTATAATGGCTACACAGTAGAAACCACGTTTCTAAAAAGAACTTTTACTTATTATAGCACCCACTAAGTCATTATGTGGTAATGTTCATACTTCTTTCTCTTATAAATCTACTAATTCCTATTCTTAGGCTCCAAGTGTATAACAGCATTAATTTCTACTATATCTATACTAAATATTAATAACTGTGTAGATTAGTACATTCGATACTTAGCGTAGGTATATGGTATACATTTAGTGGATATATACCTAGTAATGTGAGTTGTGTGTGTAATCAGATTTATATGCTATCAAAATACATTAAAGTGTGTATAGTAAAAGTTGTGCCACGTTATGTTGTGTCATGTCATAAGTCATTGTCTGATTAGCCCTCCTTACCTCAACCGAAGTTGAGTCAACTAACTTAAAGAAAATGTTAGGGCTGATGCGGAAGGTTAACTTAGCCTATGCAAAGAACAGAGAGAGAGAGAGAGAGAGAGTGACCAAATAGTGCAACTAACAAAGGAAAGTGAACGAATGTAAATTTAGCATTGGGTAGTAGTGAAAGTAGCCGAAGAATGCTAACTGAGCACAAGTTGTCTACACAGAGACTCTTTAACCTCCGTCAGTTATCTGCAATCTGATCTGACGGACGGCACAAATTGCCAAATCGATATGTCTACCTGCAAATTATGTCCACGTTGTGATTTTCATTGCGTGATTCGGCAACATTCTCCTTATTTCTTGAACACTTCTCAAATCACATGACTCTATCAACATACACATTCCAATAGAAAAAACGAGCCGAAGGAATTACACCAACATTCTAGATTAGAGTTAAGTAAAGTTATATTACGTAATTTACTAACGACCTCACATGCCTACACACTTAATTTGCTGGGAGAAAGGGAGACCTACCAACTTGCAGAATAAGAAAAAGAGCTAGGAGAGCCTAAATACATAGTCGTACACGAAATTTGTCTCTGTCTACTCTCCTTTATATTTTCTAAGCATTATAAAACAAACAGTCATTTCGTATCAGAGACCTTGTCACAAAAATAAATGTCCACTTTTATTTTTCAACGTTTCTTTCCATGAAATATTGCTTACTAATAACACTTAACAATGAATTTCCAAGATCAGTCTGAAAATCATATTAAATCTGTCGTCTATTACACAAATGAATATCTTTCTATCATGTTCTATTCTTGGAATATCACAGTTCTGGTCAAAATGAGGGAAAAGCGGATTTTTATCTATCCGGAGAAAGTTTCTTAGTGTAATTACAACAAATCGTTTTCAGTGCTAGCATATCTCTGTATTACGCATACATTTATTCTTGAAGGGCATTAGAGTAATTGTGATATTCAGAGGATTTTTGTCATCTACATTAGTGGATTTCATTGAGAATGAGAGATTGAGGGATTTCCTGGAGCTGAGCCCTTAATGCACAAGGAGCTCAACTTTTCCACGGGAAGAAAGTGGCTTAAACAAGTGAGGCGTACACTTAGGTAATTAGTGTCATGCTCGTGTGGCGAAACAGAAAATTTGATTATAAATGTCATCTCGAGTACGGACTTTTCTTCCTCTTCATCGCTCTTTACCCTCCCCTGTGTCTCTCTGTCTGTCCCGCTCTTAGGCAGCCTCAGCCGCCAACTCCAGCCAACACATCACTTGTCATCTGTCCTTTCCTACTTATTCGCCAGTCACATTCGCATTACATATTATTATACACCATCTCATTTCCTCCCTCCCTCTTCTCTCTTCTCATCTCCTTGCTTTCCTCTCCTACTGCTATAGACCCTTCGGTCGGTTAGAGCACAGACTATACACACAGACGATACATTCTTACAGCAATTAAATATATTATTCGGAGGAAGAGAAATCTAGGAAGGAAAAAGCAAGAATAGCTTCCTTGCCATCACAGATAATGTCCTTTCCCTGCTATGAACCACTCGACCTCGACAATATTTAACTTAGTTACGTCACGCCTTCGTATTCCTCATAAAACTCTTGCACCCCAATTTCTTTATTTTTTTAGTTTTCTTTCATTTTTAGGGCTCCTTTCTTAGGGCCGCCTTTCTTTTGACAGGCTTCTGCTGATCTTATATATCTTATAATTTCAGATCGCAAAATTCGCAAACGGATCGTTTTATAATGCAAATAGACATTGTTTACACTGTTGATTCGTAGGATAACAACCGAATGCATCACTTTTGTGCTTTTAAACTTTCTCTGATATCTAAAAGTATTGTTTAAAAGAACATTACCTTTGTCATCTGAAATATCTGCCTTTGCTTTTACACCTTTGATTTTACTAAAGATTGAAACACACGTAATACATTTTAATCATATAGGTACTAAATTAAACACTAAAAACAATTACTGTAATGGTAGCCTTTTCTTTATATTTTATTTTTATTTTTTTTTTTATTATTTATTAATCAATAGGCCCCCCTCGGGATATTGCCCATGGAGCCGGCATATACAGATACAAGGTTATATTCAATATTGGTTAATGTTTAACTTATACTCGATTATTTATTTATTATATACAGCGTGTCTTTTCTTTATATTAATGCCCTGTATAGCAAAGTTGAAAATAAGCAGTTGGTTTATAGATCGTTGAATCAAATAGGAAGTATCTTGGGTGAAAATTTTAGTCCCCTCACAATGAGATACTGAGATAGAAATGTATTGGTGCTATACACAAAATTTTCGAAGCCTTCGTGATATCTCACCATGAAAATTGGGGCTAAAACCTGGCTCTCTCCACATACTGGAGCTACCCTACATAGTACCTTTCCCGAGTAGTAAGCGGGCATTTTGTGACGTAAAGGGAATAACCATTGGCTATTTTCTTAACTATCAACTCATTTTCTTTCTTATTCTCATTGTAATCTATACTGGTTTCTGTACATCTACTTACTGCGGGTAACATAGATACCCACCAATGCATGTACCGTTTACTTACTTTCGTTTCAAAAATGCATCCTGTTATCTACAGTGCGTAGTTCATTTTACCTCACTCTGCCACAAGGAGCCATATTTAACTGCTAGCAACTATTTTGTAAATAAGCTATGTCCTATNCATATTTAACTGCTAGCAACTATTTTGTAAATAAGCTATGTCCTATACGAGTAAAGACTACATATACAGATTAATGACTGTTGCTTCTTTACATGAAAGTAGACGGTAGTCTTAACTCGTAAGGTCGTAACGTACGTAGCTATTTATTATGCGTTTGACCTGTTTCACTTTAATTTTTCTTTATCTTGGCGGCCGAAATAAATGTTAAAATAGTTTTTAATAATGGTTTGTGTAAACACCAAGTACTAGATAAGTATATTCTTCAGTATTTAGTAGTATCGCTATTCAGTGATTCAATAGTGAGGCCTATATAGAGCAATAGTCGTTACAGCATGCAGGCTAATGACATTACTTACATCATTATTTCGTAATAATGTTTTACTATTGAATGGATATCTGTATAAAAACAAAATTCGACAATAAATTGTATTTCAATGAAGGGACGGTTCGGTAAATCCCGAATGTTTTTTCATCATAAGTACATGTGTGTTAAATGTTTACAATCATGGTAGTGTAATTGTATATATATTCTACGGGGAATTACAGCTATTTTTTTTACTGAATTGTATCTAATTCCTTTAATTTGTTGAAACTAAATGTAAAAAAAAATAAAGAAGGAAGAATAGAAAGGGATGCTAATTCGAGGGTTACGGTATAAACACATGAACTAAAGGAAAAGGTAATACCTTTAGAACTTTGCTGCAATAAAAGAATGACTTAGTCGGATATAGCCAAGAAGAGTGAGTGAGACTGGACAGGACGTTCCTTCACTAAAACATAAGTGAAGGGAGAAAACTGGTGGAGAAAGTTAATCCGGGAAATTACTCTGAATCACGACATGCAACATGAGACTCGCTCTGATCTGATCTGACGTTATATCACTATGTATTTACACAGATATCATCATAGTCGCACATAGTAGTAAGTTACAAAAACCAAGGTTCATAGTTCACCCTTCTAGCAGAATGTAAATATCTAGCTATGTACCTATAGACAACTACTTAAGGTGCATTTTCTACACTCTGGATAGATAATCAAACTAGTATACCTACACTATACATATACTGTCTATCCTGCATACTTGGTTATAATATCACGGAAATAAATGATACAAATAAGTATATGTGGAGATATATTATCTACTACAGTATTCGTTATCAGATGGTAATAGGCACAGGGCCAGATACAAATAGACATATTATATCCTGTGATAAGAGAGTGATGACTTTATCTTTCCTAGTCATCACTTCAGCTAAGAACAAACCTTTTAGTGTCTACTTACAACGTGTAAAGTAAGAATAATTTTTATTCACCTACACCAAAATGTTCTATTTTCCCTCAAACTTCCATGTTTCTCAATTTGTAAAGAATGTTTGGAATAGCATCTTTCCTGTCATGCTAAGCATGTATCTTGCACATGAATTCCAAGAAATGAAAGCGCATCATCTTACATGGTTTTGTTTTATACTCTCTTTCTACAATAATAACATGATCAAATTAGGTAACACTGTACCACTTTAGGTATTTATTTAATAGTTACACAATTACTTG
Organism: Tomocerus nigrus; assembly: GCA_019776505.1. Classification (NCBI taxonomy): domain Eukaryota; kingdom Metazoa; phylum Arthropoda; class Collembola; order Entomobryomorpha; family Tomoceridae; genus Tomocerus; species Tomocerus nigrus. The sequence continues at coordinate 42,524 of JABASI010000160.1, forward strand.
CTGACAAATTTACAGATTTCCATGATTTCTTGAATCTGTTTAGCCAACGATACCATCAAATTAAATGTTTTTATGAATTTGAAAAGAAGAAACACACCTACAACGACTACGACCTACATTGATGTTATGAATAAGAAAATTGGATAGTTTAGAAAGAATCAGAAGGGTGTTGACAACATTTATGCAAACTTGCATTATAAATTGATTTCTTAATGATTTCAGACATGACTTACAGAGAAAGGAAAATAAACTGTATGAATAGAGATGAATTGCATGACTGTGCGTGATGCTCAATACAAAAGGAAATAAGCAATGAAAAAAATCTTACAATAGTTACACAATAGAGATTAGATACCTATACATATATATATATAGTAAAAATCGGGAAGATAAAGAGAGAGATATATAATATAATAATATATCCTAAATGTTCAATTCAATGCGGTTTTCTGACCTAATCTTTTTAAGATGACTCTGTGACCTCAAAAGTGTGGAATAACTGTTTCGTGTGCGAGGAACAATGGGTTTTATGTATTTCTTATAGGTAAACACATGGGAGCTAATTCAAGTATAAACGTTTTATACCTGTCTAGGATAGTAAAGGACACCTTTAAATAAATTGGGGAAAGAAAGTAAGGAGGGAGGAAGGTAGCAGGGGCCATCGCAATATACTACGTGCGAAATAATTTATGATTCTTTTGAACCTAGAGTTGACGAGCAATTTTAATGGGGACATTGTGACACCATTGCTCACCTCCATTCCTCCCATTACCATCTGCACAATCTGCAGTCATGTATTTGTCCTTCTGAAAAGCGCCGTCACAAAATTCTCCAAATGCCGCGTTTATTTGTAGGTGGGAAGGAAAAGGCAAAGAAAGTCAATACGGTGGAAAGTTAACAAGTTTATCGCCCGTAAATGTTGCTTTGATTGTAGCCGAGGAGAAAGTAAGGGGTTCGAAAAAAACCCGAAGGGTGAACGTGAGATAACACCGGTAAGTCAAAATGGGAAATCGGTTAGTTCTCCTACTATAATAGTCCCTATATATAACTATATCTGCCATATATCTGATATATAATACAGAGAACAAGAGCAAGTTTAGATATTCTCTCTTTCTCTCTCTCTCTCTCTCTCGGTGACACGGAAACACAGACAAACGCAGTGCTATGCATTCGCTGCCTTGCACAGCAATTGCAACCGTCGGTAATTCCCGGCCGTCTGTAAGATACGAAGGAGGTGATTCCTGTGCGTCTGTATTTCCATGTAATCCTCTCTCTCTACTATTCCCATTACAAAGCAATGTTTGATTTGATGTCACTATAATGCAGTACAAATAATAGTCCTTCTTCTTTCTCTTTATGACAGAGAGTCGTGCTGTTGTGCTGGCATTTTACAGACAATTTTCATGTTATCTATCCGAAATCGACGCCTGTCTTCCCTACCCACCTTCCTGTTTTCAATGTAAATATATCACAGAAAAATACAAAATTAAATGACTAAAACTTTATATTGTTACTAAAAATTAATAGCTGTGACATTGATTAAATATTTTTAATTGGACAAAAAGAATTACTATCCTACTATAACATATAGGTTACAGTATTTAATTTAACTTTTGGTTTGAAAATTGCCCTGTGAATGCTTTTGTCTAAGACAACTTAAAAGTAGTTCACCTTCACCATGTACTTGCTGGCGATGATGTGTAATCCAATGCTGCCGACATTTTTGCTGTGCATGCAAAGAGAATGTAATTTAATTTCCAATTTAGCTGTTGCCTTGAATTGAAGTTTGACTTTCTTTTGATATTTTTGAGATGAGATGAGCCAATCGATGCAACAGGGTCTATTGAAGGAATTGGAACAAGAAATATTCAATATCTTGTGCATGGAATCGTCTCCCTTGTATTTTTCAAAGGAAAACGGACATTCTGCTGTTGACATTCTAAAGTTTCAATATCCTCTTACAGTCGTTCACTTCCCGACCTAATATTTTATCTTTAGTGATTGAAACAAGGATTCATATTTTTATTTATTTCCCTATATGATGCATAGTGCATACTATTTATGTAGGATATAGTGAAGGAATTCTGTATAGTCTGAATTGTGATATGCTAAAGACTGTTATGACTAAGGTTAGTCGAAAATAGTTTGTATTCCTGACTCGTCGAGAAGAAAATAACATGCGATTAGAGTTGTATTACACTTCACTCTCCCGTCGAGTCCGTTCAGTCAGAGTTTTTCCGTAAATACATAATAACGTATCTAATATGTATCCATGAAACGTAGCATAACCTAAACGCAACGTAACACTAATGCACCCCACAATAGTCCTAGGTACAGTCACCAACTACATACAACTGTATGTATATCTGCATGTGCCACTAAGTATATTAAATGCAGACCACAAACTACAAGTTCTAACTCAAGTTCCACTATATACTGTTATTGATTGCCAAAAAAACCAAGAAAACGAATTTAGTTTTTTTCCTTGTTTTCCCCCGTCGATATCATTCATGCATGCTTGTCCTCTATTTCCGGCCTACCTTTCTTCCTTGGCTCCACTCTGCTCTGTGCATCACAAACATTAATGACAGTACTGCACTCTTAGTAAATGTAAAAGTGACCTGACCAGAAAGGAAAAAAGCAACCTGCATGATATGCAATCATAGTAAATAGCTCATATATCTCTCAACCATATTAGTATAGACCTTACACGTATACCTAGATATATGTAATAGCAAGAATATATATGCAGAAACAATTTCTTCACAGACTTTATATATTTGTAGCATTTTTTTTGGAGAAAAAAGTTAGAGCTACAAGAGTTTTTATCTAAACTGGTGCTATTCTGGTAAATCTGATAAAACCATTACAATTTCAACACATTATTACAATTTGAGAAGATTGCAGCACTTAATTCTCGTAAACATAATACTTTGTTTGCCTAATGGAGCTTTGCTAATACTTTGTAGCGATTTATGCAAAATTTACCCTTTCAAGCTCATTACAGCTTAGAGGATTCAAATTCTAATTGAAAGGATTAAACGTGTAAATTGCTGTTGATTCTCTCTGAGTGCGTTGATTTACGTATATACCTAGCAGAATGTTGTATTAGGAATGATTCTGATGCAGAAAATCTTGTTGCACTTTGCTATTTGCATAGAGTAAATCCTGAATCCGAGAATTATTTCATGAATGTATCAACGCATCAATGCCTGTATTTCATCTTACGCAATTGAAAAGGGCATCAGGTATATCGTTGATACAAGTCCATATAAGTACAAGGAAATGGGGATAATGGAAAGTGATTTTTTCCTGAATAATTCATGAGTGAGTGTGAGCTAATAAAAATGCTGTGGGGACGCCGGACATACAAATCCATTCGGTTCACACAGCGAAAAGTGGTTGCTGTCCATTTCACAAATGTAAATTATGCATACTGACATCAGTGAAAATTCTACTCTTTAAGGGCCATGAAGACCATTGTCATTCCTATTTGTAATTTATGCTTGCAAATAACAGGAATTTATAACTTATAATTAAAAATGCATGAAATGTATTGCTTAAGGACATTTTTTCTTAGTGCGATGATAAAAGTTATTTATTTAGCAGTTACATTTCAGAAAGGTGAATTTTTCAAAAGTGTGTGCATTGCTAATTGTAAATAAGAAAAATTAAATGTTATATTATTTCTGATTTGGTTTAGAAAATCTAAATTCTCGTTTTTATATCAAGTCATAAATAGGTTTGTAAGTTTAGAATTCTGCTTTGTAGGAATACTGCAACGGGTGAAATGAAAGTCGGAGAGAAAAGACGGGTAGCTTGGCTTGTCAGTGTTGAGTTATTTAGACAGAACACGCGAAATCATAAAATCCTCGTCTGTGTTGAAGGTAGGAGACTAATAATACTATCATAAGTATCATGTATTGTGCATTAGTACCTATGTTTTATAATATTATTGTGTTTGCTCACAAAAGGGAATTCATTTTGAGTTCATTCGACTTTTGTTCGTACTTTCTCTACTTATGTGATCATGTGTAAGTAGCTATATTATTAGCATTACATTAGACTTAGTTATAGATGTCTAGATTTCTGACATGTAGCTTTACACATCCTGTAACTGTAACGATTCTGCTTTTTGAATGTAGTTACACGCATTCTAGCTAACTACGTAAGTACATTCCTCTACTTTCTAAGCTTAGCAATAAGTAACATTTTTACGGAGCAAGAGAAAAGTCTTGCGTAGGTGAAGAGTGAAGGCAAGGAACCCGAACTTCGTGCCAAGTCAGCCCATAATGTACAATATTCAGAAAACAAACGGAAGTGTGTGCAATGGATATTGTATTGTATTAATTCTACTTTACTCTCCTCTCGTTTGTCAGCCAAACCCATGAAACTGATTGTGTGAGCAACTCATTCTTTACAGTTTAATTTTGTTGACTCTAACTTCATGTGTAGACTTCCTGCCTTTTCCTTCCTCAAATGCAACATCGCCATAATAAATTCACTTTGTTCCGTTCTTTCTTCAATGCGAGTACACACAGAGCCCACTACTGCTATATAAATAAGTACACTACTATTGCAATTTTCTCCTTTGTTTGGAAAGAAACAAAGAAATAAATAAAAATATAAGTAAAAGCACCTTCTCAAACTATTTATGTGCACTTAAATGTCAACCTTTGCATACGGTAAAAGTTTATAATAAGGATTGCAACCTGTGCTCTGCCGATTAATGATTGTCTAATTATTAAGCACACATTTTTACTAACAAGTTTGTACTACCGCAAAATCTTTTTGTTTCTGGAGTTTCTTTTTTGTATTGTATCCATATTTTATTTTTACGTTTGATTATTAATCTCTCTTATATTTTGCTACATACAGAAACCCTACTATTTCTCTATGTACTACTTTGTGTCTTAAAATTATTAATTACATACTCATAGGAACAAAAGACACATTCGGTAAAATGTATAGAAAAGAATAGTGTCAAGGACAGTTTTATTCGGATATGATTATGATTGACATTTCAGTGGTATTCTTTGAGAATTTTGTTTGCAAATGTAGACTTAGGAAAGGAACATTAATTCTGTATACGCACTACATGCTACACCGTTCCTTATAGCTCTATGTAGTGTATAGTCTTCAAACTATCAAATGGATATATTTGACTATGTACATAGGAACCATTGTACAAACTTCCCTGTCTATTAATTTCCTATTGTTCGATGTTGTTTGTTAGGATATTTAGCATTTGACAGTGAACCTGGCTGCTATTAATAACGTTTGCAAATGAAAATTACAGTGTAACCGTGTAACTTGAATAAAATATGTTAGTGTACAATGAAAAGGTTACAATAGACATTACCGACAAGCAATAAATGCATAAAGGAGGCAAATCTAGAAAACTGCACTAAGTAATCTTTGATAAATTACACTGCAATGATTCACCGTCTAATAATAGTGAAGAAGCTATATCGATCGCTCTTTTCTTTATACTCAATGCATTTATAAGATGATACCCAAAGCCATAAATATGCTGTGAAATTAGTAGAAAGAAACGTTTAGTAACACGCTAAGTATTATAGGAAGAGCTCCTATTTATTATTTCAATTTCTATCTGCATTATCCTAAAGATATGTGGATGAACAGTATATAGTTTCTTTTCTGGTATGCGTCCTATTTATGTAGATATCCCTGTTCACTAGTGCCCGGTCGTTCCACTCTCTATTTTCATTCTGTCAATATCCGTCCCTTCTTCCGTGAGAATCAACTGTAATAGCGAAGAAAATGGACGGTGCATGGATATGGATGGCTCATCAGCGTGGATAGGACAAATTGAGTAGCTAACTGTCCAGTTGACGACAAACTGTTAGTAGAAATAAGTTTTATGTGTAAACAGGTCCATTCATAGTTCTTTAAGGAGTTAGCATCCATGTCGTTCAAAATGCAATGCGAGGAGGGCAGTTAATCAAATTCAGGTCGAATAGAAATTCAAAATTCATGAGATTAATTAGGGCGAAAAGTCATTAGAAAAGCGGAGAAAGGAGAAATGGTAATAATAGGAAAAGACACCGCAGGGGTTCACTCCGGGTACCAACACAAATAGAAAATAATCTATTGCTATGCCTAAATATATCCTTAGACCTCAATAGTATACTAGCATATAATTCTAATTCTGTATCACGATACCTCATGCACACATCGCAATAGGTATGGAATGGAATTGGGGTTGGATGGTGGATGTTGAATATTGGAATTGGACTTAGGGTGAAGGAGTCAGTTGCATTACACTTTGCATGTCTTTCCGCCTGCATTTACGTGTCTAGTTGATATGGCTATAGCATAAAATGTTCAGTGTCTAGTTAGTAGTGTATTGGTTGTTGCTGCTCCTATAATGAATGACTATTAGCCAGTAGAATGAGAATCTCTTCCCCTTCCTAAATTATTATTGTCCTCTAATTATTATCACACTCTGTTTCAGTCCCAACTCCGTCCTTAGTCATGTTCTCAATAATTCCTGTCTATAATAATAATACCCACCACTACCCGACTACAAAGTAAGTACAGGACAATGCATAGCAAATCAAATGAGAATAGACCAAAGCAACCACATAGCCATAAAAGATCCGGCCTACCTAAAGGAAATGCAACTCACAGACTCATAATACTACTAATAATAGCATTATTTTCCCAGATGCATCTAAATGAATACAGGCAACGTGGTTTCCTACTCCAATTATGCACTATTCATTCACAATTGTATCAACCTTCATATAATTAGCAATAATGAAGACACTTATTTTGATCTATCAATTCTCCTGTCAAAATTAGTACTGTAACAATAATAATTATGTACTCACTATAAAAATACAGGTTTAATGTTCACCAGGTTTTCTTTTCAGTACAGTAATGGAAAAAATTAGAGTACTTATTACATATTCTGGATAGCAATACAAAAAACTAGTACAAATACAAAGTAAAAACGCAAAATTGATCAAATAATAGCGAAATAAATGCATTAGTGAATTTAAAATGAGGGATATGGGCTACATATTCAAAGTTCGTATGCGTGGTTTCCCATTAGAGGTCATTTTTTATGATACGAATGGAATGGGCAAGAGGATAATGCCAACTGGAAGTGCAGTTGGACCATTGTGAGTATCTGAACTTGATCTGTAATCCCGTATCTTATCTTTCCCAGCCTTTCTAGTATTTAACCTTATGTATTGCTGGAGCATGGATATGCATCTGTTTATGTATCTCTTTCTCTGTCCAAAACTTTAGCTTTCTGATTTTAGTGTGACGGAGAAAGCGAGGAGCGTAAAATATATGGAAGTAGCAAGCAAGTGGAAAATGCTGAGCGAAGCTCAATGCCAATGCCAAAGGAAATTAGAGTGGCAAATAGGGAGTGGAGCGTGCAGAGTGGAGGCCCGAATGTCTAAGGAGCTACTACTTCATCATTTCTAAGAGAATAGAAAAACGGGAAACATTCTTGCATATGTATCAATGCTCGAACAAGGCTACAAACTGCAAACCACCATTCTTTCTTAAATCAAATCAGCCTTGTCCATGCAGTCACTCAACTCTTTCGGCCTCTCTTTTTCAATTGAATCCCTGTCCGACTCTTTATTGATTTAACTAAACTTCTTTTTTGCTTTACCTTGACTTTTACTTGTTTCTTTTTTCACAGCATGCACTCATTTATCTAGTACACCTGATTTCTAAAGAAGCATACATACATACGTACTTAGCTACGCCCTGTTACTCTTAAAATGCAATTTGTAGTAGCTTGGAATTTTATTATTAGGCTGCTACTGATGTTATTAGCTGCATACAATAGACGGGAATTGTGTAAGAATGCTTATATAACATTTTTATTGCTCTTTACGTAATAATAAAGCACTAGATATGTAATTCAAGGGCAATCATGGCAAATGTGAGGCATAATTGTTTTTCATCTTTTAAATTACATGGCTAGACTGAATTTTGGAAACGACTTCTTTTTTGCTTTACCTTGACTTTTACTTGTTTCTTTTTTCACAGCATGCACTCATTTATCTAGTACACCTGATTTCTAAAGAAACATACATACATACGTACTTAGCTACGCCCTGTTACTCTTAAAATGCAATTTGTAGTAGCCTGGAATTTTATTATTAGGCTACTGATGTTATTATCTGCACAGAATAGACGGGAATTGTGTAAGAATGCTTATATTATAACATTTTTATTGCTCTTTATGTAATATTAAAGCACTAGATATGTAATTCAAGGGCAATCATGGCAAATGTGAGGCATAATTGTTTTTCATCTTTTAAATTACATGGCTAGACTGAATTTTGGAAACGTTGCATTGATTCTTCGAGATTATCTTTTGTTTTCTTATCAAGAATATTCTAGGAGATAAAGTTATTTCTTATGGGCAAGGGCAAGTCATGGTAAACCTGAAAAATGATCTATGGTCGTTTTCTGCAGCCGAAAGTCTAGGCCAAAGGAATGTACATAATATAACTATGTATGGTGCATAAAGAAGTTCTCGAGGAGAAACTAGAGAAAAGTTGGAAGATTGTTAACACTGTAATATATTTAGGTATGTAGCTATAGTGTACGTACATATGCAGCTAGTTTTAGTTTCCCTTTGCAAAAAGCTAAACAGTGAAAGATGAATAAATGAAGAGGAGAAGGAACTAGCTAAATCTGGAGTAGATTATCAGTGTGAAATCTTTCACTGTGAACAACTCTTGTGACTTTTATATGGCAGCGGAGGAGAGTCTGGAGAAATATTTCGTATAACTAAAAGTGTTACCTACGTTAGTACGAGAAGGAAAACAATCGAGGAAATATGATGCACTGTACAGTTTCCATTATAACGAGTGCATGCATAGCTATATTATTACACTTTTATACTTAGAATAAAGAGATTTTCGGCGAAAGGGAGAAAGTCAACTGTTTCTCTGAGGGAAAGTCAAGAGAGACGACAAGACAAGTCGACTTGTTTCGGTGGTGCTGGAAAGTGAAAGCCAAGTATCAAACTTGTCTTCGAGACGCCTCTCCATGAGATTTATTTATTTATGGAAATTGTCTGAAGAAAACCTCTGCTAAGTAGTGCTAGGCATTCCGTACGTACGTACTA
>JABASI010000161.1:0-51623 GCA_019776505.1 Tomocerus nigrus
AGCTACCTATGTATGCGTGTAATCTGTCGCACAGAATCCCTTTGTCTAGTTGGCAATTGTTTAGCGTAATGCATTGTGCGGAAAACCTTTTGGGGTTTAGTGAAGCGCTAATTAGAAATCGAACTTGGTAAACAGTGCAATGTACTTCAGTCCTCAAAAAGGAACAAGCAAAACTGTTTTGTAAATCTTTCAAAGGAATCCCATTCAAGTATATATTTAAGTGTCTATTAATAGATTTTAAGCCCTTACCTACTGCAAATGTCGTTTATCTAGCGAAAATGAATGAATGATTCGTAAATTTCAATGAAAATGTTTTTTCTTCTCTCATCAGCACTGTCAGATCACAATTTAATGCTACGGTTCCAATTTGTGCAAGGTACACAGAGATATAAAGATGATTTCTTAATTTGACAACCAAGAATGTAAAATAATTGAGAAATATCATGAAAAAGCTCCCATTCTACAAAAATGCAACAAAGATCTCTTCATTTTTCAACATTTATTCACACCAATGGCAAATCAATGTAGGATTACTACATTTTCAGTTAGCTCTACCCTATTTATATTCACAAACACATAACTTCAACCTCAATTCAGACATCAAATACTCCAACACATTATTTACACGCACATTATTAGATAGTAGTACACGTACATAAATATTAATAGATTAAACCTATCATTATTATCATCATTATCTAGTGTGGAATACCACTCTTTCGATCCATGGAATGAATGATGAGACTCTTGTGAAGACGCTTGGGAAATGCCCACACCCAATTCCCCAACTTACAATCCCGACTTGCTCCCTGATTTGTTTTTCCCCATTTGTTACAACTAGAGGAGCCCCGCTGTTGCCCCTGAACCCACAGGCTTTTCCTTCAGGAGAACCCGCACAGACCATCGACTTTGTTATTGCAATCCCATTCTTCTCCAAGAAACCATAATTCGAACGGCATTCTTCATTACTTTTTATTGTATTCGTAGCTTCCATCAAACTCCATGTTACGTTATGATAGCCGAAACTGAAATATTTTTGAATTTGAGGATCGATAAACGGATGGTGTTTACTAATGTGCTTCGTCGGTGGATCTTCCACCCAACCGGTTTCTATTGCATCCACATTTGCGTAGTTTGATTTCCCATTTGATAGACATATTGGATTGATGTTGTCGTTGAAATGTACCGGCCGGTCCAGTATTAGTATAGCTATATCGTTGTACTGTAAAAATTCAATTCATTGCTTAATTATAATCACACAATTATTTAGGTTATTCATTTAAATTGATGTCCTACAAATGTAAAAATACTAATAAATTACTATAATGTGAAGAGAATTATGTATTAAATGTACCAATTTCTCAAAACTGAATCCTTTGTGACGAACAACTTTGATTACTTTCCGCACAGCATAAGGTCCCATTGTAGCTCCATTTTCTGATGCCCGATAACCGATATGAACTCGCATATGGTAAACGTCAGAGACAGTGATGCTGTAAAAGACAAGAATAATAATGAATTAGCTATGCTTTTCGGATAAAATTAGGGATTGTCTATACGTAAATATAAAGTTATTTTACTTGGATAGAAAATGAGCAGCTGTAAGGACGTGTTGATTTGTGATTAGAGTGGCACTGCAAAATGGGCGCGTTCCTCCTACGACGGTAGCCTATGAATACGAAAATCATAATAATAAAACAGTGCTATTTTGCATAAGTAGAATCATATTTTCATATTTAGCTACTTATTGGGAGTAGATATCTATATAGATGAACGAACACTGGTGTGGAATTGGATATATATAGCTTATTAGAAATGCAGGAAGCGTTATTGCAAATAAATTGGGGAATGAATAGTAATTTATTTACCAGCCATGGATAATGATTTTGGTCAGGTTCTTGTAATCCTCTAAAGTAATCTTCATTTTTACAAGGTTCTAAAATTTTGTATTCTGGAACAGAGACGGCAGGCCTATCTGTAATTTGTATTGGCTCGGGTTCAACGGTTGTAGGAGATTCAGTTTCACTTGGAGTATCAGCGGAGCTTTGCTGTGTGGTTTGAATATTTTCTGGAGCAGGAGTTGAAGTGACAGGGAGATTTTCTTGCGTAGTTGTGCTAGTTGGAGCTATCGATGACAATTGGGCTTCTGTCGCTGTTGAAATGGATTCTGTTGGTGCACTTTCTGTGTTTCCTATTGTGGTGGAGGATGTTGTTGGGTCTGTTGGTATAGGATCGCGTGCTGTTGTGGCTTCTGATGAAATTTCAGTTGCTTGAGTTGATGAGATTTGATTGGGTTGCGTCGTCTGAATAATTTCTTCTGGGATTTTCTCTGTTGTTGTAGGTCGACTAACGTGGATATCACTGATATCAGGTCCACTTGTTCCTAATGAAGTTGTTTTCAAAGTCGTTGAAGATGTTGCCATTGATCCTGGAGATTCATTGTCGAATTCCGAACTGTCATCTTCTGGAGTAGTAGTAATTGGAGTTGAAGAAGTGCTCGGTTTTACTGTTGTCTTTGTAGCTTCCGTATTTTGACTTGTTGTTGGAGTTGATGTAGTGCTAGGTTTTACTGTTGTCTTTGTAGTTTCCGTATTTTTACTTGTTGTTGGAATTGGAGTAGTGGAAGTAGTGCCTCCAATTTCAACTACAACTGGCTTTGTTCCTTCCACTTGAATTGGGGCCGATGTAATTGTCATCGGAGGAGGAACGTCATCGACGGAAGATTGCGTTGAAGTTACACTATCGTTCTTAGGATACTCTCCTGCATTCTGAAAGTAAATTTTCTCTTCGAATTCATCGTCATTGACCATTTCTTCATCATCCAGCTCTTCCTCCTCACTTTCTTTATCTGCTTTGGCATTTATATTGTTCTTGGCAATTCCCGATTGTTTTTGAAACAATTGTCCTACGGGTAATCTGGGAGAGTATTCAAAATCCTCACTATTATTTTCTAATGAGTCATCCTCGTGTAATGTGTGAAATTGGCCTAAATTCTTGTTATTAATGCTACTAACTTGTAGAATCGGTTTTCTTTCTCGAACTGAACTGAATGGAGAGGGTTTTACAAAAGGTTTGATAACCGTGTATTGGGGTATGAACCCTTTAACCTTTGCCAAATCCGATTTTTCTTCCGATGAAAAAGTCTCGGGTGAGTATGAAAAATCTTCTTGCGCTTTTTCGTACGAAGTATACAAAGGATTTTCATCCGACTGATCAATTCCTTCAGCAGAGTTGGCAATCTTTATCACTCCACTAGAAGGCTTTGCTAAACCATTGTTAATAACTGCTGTATCTTTTGTAACACCCGGTTTTGTCTGACTATGACCCGAATTATCATTTACAATAGTTTCGTCTTCCTGTTCTACGCTACTAGTGGAAAGGAAGGTAGTTGTCTCAGGAATCACTCCATCATTTTTACTTTCCTCAGCATCCAGTCGTATATATAGGGATGTCGTTGTTTCCGGGATCTCATCATTTTGTACATCTGGCCTTACAGTCGTTTCATAAAGAAAAGATTTTTCTTGCTCTAAATTTTTTACCTGGGCAGATATAATGTCATCATTCACAATCTCACTAGCAGGATTGTCATTCTTGGAAATATAAGATCCCGTCGTAGTTTGAGTTTCATCGTCTAATATTGCATCTTTGACATTAATATTTGGTCCAGTTGTGGTTTGAATATCATCAGCCCTATTTTCATTCTTGGAAATATATGATCCTGTTGTTGTTTCAATATCATCAGCCCTATTTTCACTCTCCGAATTATATGATCCTGTTGTGGTTTGAATTTCATCAGCCCTATTTTCACTTTTGTCAATAATATTATTATAATAAGATATCGTTGTTGTTTGAGTTTCATCGGCTAAATTTTCATTCTTAGCAATAAAATTAGATTCCGTAGTAGTTTGTATGTCATCAGCTCTAATTTCATTCTTGGAATTGTAAGATCCTGTAGTTGTTTGAGTTTCATCCGCTAAAATTTCATTGTTGACATTAATAGATCCTGTAGTAGTTTGGATTTCATCAGCTCTATTTTCATTTTTGACAAAGTAAGATCCTGTTGTTGTTTGAATGTCATCATTCAGAACTGAATCGGAAAGAGGGATATTTTCTGTTGTGTTTTGGTTTTCGGGATTAGAGTCATCGGAGCGGGCAACAGATTCAGTTGTAACTATAATGTTATCATCAGAAAAGGAAATTGGAGCAGGCTCAGTTGAATTATTGGCAATAGAATCAAAATGGATTTCAGATACTGTTGTGCCTTGGTAATTTTCGGCGAAATCAAAAGTAGGTTCAGCCTCAGTCGTAGCTTGTTGATCATTATCAACGGAATAAAATGATGGTCCAGCCTCCGTTGTGTTCCCGTAATCGTTCGTGATAGATTTGAAAACAGGTTCCTCCTGCGTTATGTTATCATTTGCAATAGAATAATAGTAAGGTCTTGACTCCGTTGTACTTTGGTAATCGTTAACAGAATCAAAAAGAGATTCGGCTCCAGTGCTACTTTGTTGCTCATTAGCAGGAGCTGAGTCAAAGAGAGGTTCTACCTGAGTTGTACTTTGGCGTTCATTAGCAGAGTCGAAAAGAGAATCTAGCTCAGTTGTGGTTTGCACTTGCACTTCGTCCCTGAAAACTTTTTCAGTCTCATTTTCCACTGGAGGGAGTGTAGAAGTAGCTGCGGCTTCATCTTCATGAATATTCTCTAAGGGAATTACTGTGGTCGTCTGTGGTTCAGATACTACAATGCCATTCTGTGTTTTTGGTAAAGCTACATCATTGTTAGCTAATGTGGCTACAACATTTGCATTTTCAGAGTCTCGAACACGACTCTGAATTTTTGGCAGTTCATTATTTTCAATTTTAGGCTCTACAAAATAGTTCACAGTGTCTGGTCTTAAAGATTCTGTGATTCTAGCATATTCTCGACTTTCCCCTGACATATCTTCTACAATAATAGATATTTTCGCTTGTCGCATCGCAATTTCATCGAGCTCATCAGAACCAACAGTTTTATCAAGAGGGAGGGAAGCTATTTTTGCAGAAAATTTCGGACTTTTATACCTCATATAATGTTGAACTTTGGGTAATTCCTCAACGGAACTAATCAATATCGGTTTAGATGCTAAATCAGCCTCTGCTTTAATATTTAATTGTGAAACGGAGTCAACTTCGCTGAGTTTCTCAGAGAAGGACGCTGGTTTCGGCGTTGTCAGTCTTTCAATAAGAACACCATTGCTTCCGATGGTAAATTTTCCATTTGCCCCAACTACCGGCTCCGGAGATATTTTAATTACTGTAGAGGCATCAGTAGCACTGTATACCTCAGGAGATAATTGCTCAATCGTCTCTTTATCATCTTTCTTGGCAATCAGTAACTGTACAGAGAATTTCTCATTAGATGTGGGAGCGACTTCCTCATTAAAAATTTCAGAGGAAATAGGAGTTTGAAGATTGCCAGGTTGATTTAAAGAGGATGATGATAATGCTCCATTTGAGCCGTCTACAGGAGAATTATTTTCCAGTCGAGCATTCTTAATAATATCTGGAAAAACGTGTTCTCCCGTCGTTTCAGATTTTGTTTTCTTGGTAGGAGCATTGGATATCCTGGAGGATCCAGGACAGCAAATAATGCGATCGCCCACTTAAAACAAATTAATTCTGGAGATTAACTTAAGTAGCTAGTGCGTAAAATACATAAAACTAAAAGGAGAACAACAGGCGGGAAGATTTAATAATTAATTAGTAATTAATTAAGTAAGTAGCAGTACCAGTCGAGTACTTCCTATATCTTCTATCGTTTATTGTTGGGGAAGTTACGTTACAGAAACCGATATTGAATGAAATTAATTCGGCCAAAGCTGGAGCTTCAAGTTCCCCGTCCTCGGTGAAGAAATTCGGAACACATTGGCGGAAAGTTGAGCAGAAACCTCGGGCATTTGTTGGCGTGAGACATTCCATAGAATTGAGAAAGGAATTTGCATAACCATCGGCGAGGAAGGCCCTGGGTGCTGAAAACTCTGCATTAGGATTTCTATTAGTATTCTGCCTGCGTGTGTGGAATGCTAAAGAGCGTACAGGGTAGTTGTGGTTGCTGCGATGAAATGGTAAATGTTGATGAGAAGAAGGAAAGGCTGCTGCACCCGACAGTTCAGTGTTCAGTGTTCAGTCCAGAACAGAGTCGCAAAAGTTTCAACATAAAAACAAAGCAATGCACCATACATAACAATAATACAGGCCCAGATCATCATCAGAACAAGAAAGAACTAGAAAATAGGAAATGAAATCTCTCTTATGCATCACATATCTTTTATGAAATGAAAGATGGTGATGATGATCTATGTTCCTATAGATGTTCCTATTCTTTTACAACAAGAACATCCTCTCTACCTATACCGGATCATGTATTTCCCCACCATACCTCAATTCCTATGCAGCTATAAGTAAAAACAGTGAAAATGAACTGAAGCCATTCTTAGAATCATATTTCTACACTTACGTTTTACTATTCTTCAGATAATCGCAATCTCTTAGCATTACAAAGAGGTGTTGGCCCATATGATCCATAATGTATCAAGTGCATTGCCTCCTTAAGCCAGTTCAACACGTAATGTTTATCTACAATATTTTTCTTTAACTTGCCTCGCTGTTTTTAATGATGTTGTTCTATAACTACCCTAGTACGTTTTCCACTGCAGTTGATCCTTATTCCGACCATGGACTCTCATCTATATTAAAGTGATGCAGTCAAGCGATGAATTGTATTATCCTATGTATACACATTACACATACTAAATATAAAAAGTCACTATCCTAAGATAAGACAAGTCCATCCAGTAGCATAGTCGTCGGCAGACTCTGCATTTAGCCCAGTCAACTCCGATCCGAAACAACCTCACATTATACTCTCAAACGTCTGTTCCCAACAGATAAGACAACTCTCTCTCTCCGTTTTTTTCCGCCGCTCCTTAATAATGTAGACTCAAGACTCAACTAAAACTCACTTGCCTTGTTTTTCCTTGACAGAATGTTACATAACCATAACTTCATTCACTCACTATCCCTTCATTTTCACTTCCTACATTCTCCAATAAAAAATACTGGCAGTGAATCATTCATTTTTTGAGATACATGCTACATACATACATACATTGTCTGAATTCCTTTAACTGTGAGAACAGCACGCAAATCTATTGCTCAACACGCTACCGAACATATACAACCCCACTGTCACACAGCACGCTATTCTGCTATTCACAATAAAGTTAATGACACAACAATGATTAATTTTTTAATTCCCCTCGTATACATATAGCCCCTGTCTAATTACTAATTAATATCATAGGCTTAATTCTTTCTCTATAGTTCACACAATCTATACTTAAGTTAATTACTATAATAATTTTGCAATTAAAGACTTTTAATCCAATAAAGACCATTAATACTATTGTTATCATAAAGATTATTGCCTACGGCACATTTCAACTAGGATTAATTCATATGATTACCTAAATCAGCAAAATATAAACATTCTTCTTCGTTTGACAAAACCGAAATGGCACTCATATTCATAAAGGAACATCTTTTAATGGATATGAGAGATTTTTGGACATTTATTGAGGTTACGGAAGAGAAATTATCCAAACGAATGTAGATTGTGGATAATATGCTATGCTAATCAGTAATCTTTTATCAAATTAGCAACAATGGGCTAAAATTAATTGAATTCATTTTGCCAAGCAAAATACCAATTATGCATCCAGCATAATAAAATCCAACATGTACGTATCCAATATAATAATATACGTTATAGTACCTAGCGAATATGCTGCCATATTCTCTTATTATTAGAATACATATGTGGGCTGTTTACTAATCATTTTATGATCGTAGACATTAATTATGTGTCTTTTTAAGTGAATGTTTGGATGCTCTTGGTAGTGCACAAACCGTGGAATACGTTATAGTAGATTACTTTGTAGAAAAGTGTAAAAACAAACTAATTAGAGATTGTTTGGATGAATTACCTTGTCTATAAACAGGGCGACGATTTCTGTTGGCAGAAGGAATGTTTCTGCAGTCTATTATACTGAAAACACATAGTACAGTGAAAAAGAGTAAAGGAGCTATAAAAAGTCTCATTTTTCTTGAGAATCAATCACTTGCACACTTAGAAGTGAGGATGTAGTATGCAGGGACTGAAGTGTAGAAGTGTGGACACAAGTTATGTTAGTGATGTGACAACATGAAATGTAAAGAATGATTGTTTTTATAAATTAAGCTGAATTATTTAATAATGGTATTTATAACAGAGTGGTTAAGAATGTGGAAGTTGAACTTGGAGCACTGGCACTCGTCCTAAAGTTAACTCTGTAAACGAAAGTAAAATACTACGGTCCATAGAGATGAGAGTTTTGCAAATGAAACTAACTACGGATAGTTAACTAAAGTTACAGGATTCAAACATAGGAATAGGAGTCATCTAAGTATACATACATAAGTAAGTACACATACATACATACATGATGTGTATGCCTAAGTACATGGAAAACGGCTATCTTTCTGGTTTAGAATTTGTTTTATAGTAAGTAAGTAGTAATTCATTTGGTGCAGGAGGAAGGAAAGGAAAAGTATGTAGACCTTTGCAGAAATTGTGAGTATCTTCATCTTAACTTTAACTATCTTCTATGCACACAGTGTTATAAATTCGCTTTCGCAGGTTAAGCTACCAGTTTCATCGTTTGTGTCTTAAAGTTGCACTTACTGGTTGAGTAGTACTTCTCACTTCAAAACATACTTATGTATATGTAGATAGGAAATGTTCGTTGAAAAAAGGATCATTATTACGTTAGAAAAGAAAGGATTGCATTTTGCCTCTCTTCTTCATCTCTTCTGAACACAACTAATAACAATACATTCTTTCACATTATTACATGTGTTGCAGTCCATTACAACTTTATAGTTGAATTCATTAGAGTAGACAGCTCTGACATGGGTCTTGGCAGACGGAGAGAAGAGAGAGAGAGCCTCCCGGCCTTTCTGTGCAGACTTGACTGGAAATGGAAATAAATAAAATGCCCTAACGAGTTAAGATCCCGATAGGAAGGAAAGGAACTGCCTTAGACCATAAAATAATATCTACCTTGGCGTACGTAGCCAAAATCTTAACTAACATAAATACGTAGGTCATTGGTGGAAGAAGAAGAGAGGAAGCAGATGCTATTACGATACTAATCCTAAGATATTATTAAAAAGATATATAGATAGATATAGATGCTCGTAATTTTATTTAATAGGGGATACCTACACATACGTAGTCAGAGTATGGCTTTATATCTATTTATCTATCCATGCCTTAACTAATAAAGAGAAGTTTTACCTTGGCCTGCCGTGCCTTAAACTTATCTTCATCTATTACCTGTCCTAATTTACATAAATGCTTGCACATGCTCTTCCTCACATCTGACTCTTAGTAGTAGTGATGTGCAAACTTGTCTCTTTTACGTCTGCCTATTTAATTGTGTGTAAAGGGGAGATGAATGACCTAAAGTGGATCAAGTTTTACATTTTTCCACTCTTCCCCAACTTTTCTTCCTATTGTTTTCTACTACTGTACTTAGATAAGATAAAAGCTTTTTTCTTCAACAGTCGTGTTTGGTTTACTCTGAATTTACTCTCAAAGATCTGACTGACAGTGACTACAAAAGTAAATCAGCATGATATCCGTTCCTAATTAAATCTCTTCTTTTAAGTACTCTATACCTATTGCTATTTCCACATATACTCCTTAGCTTTTCTGTGTGTGTTTCACAAAAAAAGTTGTAAATACACAATTCATTATGTGTAAGTAACGTGTTAGAACGGTGAATAAATACTTACAAATTTCCCTGTTTCTGTTGTCTTTTTTAATTATTCTTGGTGAGGCATGAGGATAAGGTTCAAACAAACCAGGATTTATAGTGACAATCTGTCAATTGCAGAGATCATATTAATTAACCTGAAAAATGATAGGAAAATGAATTATGTCAAATAGATAAACAAAAATGTTCTTTGACGAAAGAATTATTTGTAATTTATTTGGTATATCTATATTTGAAGAAGGGTACATACTTAGATGCTAAGGAATAATCTGTATAATTGATAGGTACAATATTCATATGCCCTGTCCTAATTATTATTAGAATATGTACAGTAATTAGGATTTACATTTGCACAGCCAGCATCCTTCCACAAAGTACACACACATAATAATATTATTATGGTAAAGTTCTAATAAGTATAGTAGTAGTAGTATTAGTAATTCTTTGGTACATGAAATACATGAACATAGGCTTTGCACATTAATTACATTCTCTCATTGTCCTGAACCGCGACTTCAAATTGACATTGTGTCGAAACATAGCTCTGCTCACGCTCTCGTAATCTGCACAGACTTTATTGTGCCCTTTATGTACTAAGTTGGCTATTCTTCATAGTTGTCGGATTTATTGTAAATATAGGTATACGGTACAAGGTAGGTAACATTGAAGATTAGAGACCGTTAGAGTAGGCAAGTCTGACAAAGCAATTCAATTTGATAAATTACATTTAGAATAGGTAGCTATTATATTATTATGTATCTTTGTAGTTTCTACATACATTAGGTTTATACATACACATTTCGATTGCTTTTACACATTAGATGACGTATACTCATACAACCATAATTATATAGTATAGTCAAGTCAGGATTATTATCGTTACAATAATATGTATACATTACACAGACAGAGTACAAGTACAGTGGTACAGCACAGCACAATTACATAGAATAGAGTACACATTACAAGATTTTACATTTACACCCTCCTATAATAGTATTATCTTATGTATTTTGTGTGTGCATGTGCACGTCTTCAGTTAATTAACGTTTACCAGACCACACACTATTGCTAGTAGAGTAGGTAACAGTTAATAAATTATTATGCACACGAAATGTATAGAGAAGGGGCATTGGTACATTACAGAGAGTACATTGTACGAGCACCACAAATGCATTTGTCTATTTATATCTATAGAATAATCATAATTTAATATGTGTAGTTACATAGTTTATAGGTAACAGTACATCACTTCACACTAGATTCTCTAACTCTATGTGTTTTTTGGGTTATTAATAATTGCCTTATTATATATTGAGTCACTATTAAGAATACCTACACGCAAGTAATCACAAAAGGATTTTTTATATCATATTACATTCTTTTGTTGGATAAGTAAAATAATAAGAAAAATAGTGGATTGGATCAGTTTTCAAATTGGTTAGTATAGTGTGAGCTGAGCTGACTCGAGTTCGGCTTTCGACATTCTTAACTATAGAAACATTTATTAATTGCACACAGATTTAGTAAGTTTAGTCAAGAATTCCGTTTTTTAAGTACATTTACACTTTATATACATACAATACACATCAGAGACATTATAGTATTCCATACTATGTTATTGTAAAGACGAATTCGACACAGTAGAGATTTTTATAATGCAGTATATTTTGGAATGGAGTGGAGATTGTATGTACCTAAGGTAAAGTCACAGTTGTTTTGTTTCGAATAGAAGATAGACAGACTATGGCATATAGACAAGACACCGATTTCGCACTTATTACTCGAGTGCATCACGAGAATTCAC
This sequence comes from Tomocerus nigrus, assembly GCA_019776505.1. NCBI lineage: Eukaryota > Metazoa > Arthropoda > Collembola > Entomobryomorpha > Tomoceridae > Tomocerus > Tomocerus nigrus. Next base: position 11,665 of record JABASI010000161.1, read on the forward strand.
TTCAGATATTTTATTTTTAACTATAGATTGGAATTTTGAACAACGGATTCGAGTGTGGGTGGAGTGCACGTAGTTAGCATTACACAAATCCTATTCCTATATGCTCATTCATTGCAAACAGTGAATTATACACGCTAGTTAATGTAATAATACACACTTAGATCTCGTTCACTAAAAAGATGAGAGATTTCATGCTCTATAAGAAGAACATTGCTAAAATATACACTGCGGGCTCCTACGACAAAAATTACTGCATGACTTGAGAAAAGACACAGATGCGTGTTCTGTACAACAATTGGAATGTGACGTAGGATATTTTCTTTTGCTCACTCAATTCACCTTTGCATTACGTAAAACACGATTAAATCATTATAACGAGCTAGTGGCCGAGGCCGAGAAGTAGGGACATTGCTAAAAAAAACCTACCGAAACATTTTTTCTGTAATAAAATTCAGTACACAGCGATATTAAAATTATTTGCACAATATTTAACATAATTACATCAATTAATTAAAATCACTGTATAATAACTCATATGCGAATTTTTACGGTGTATCGGCTTGTTAACTGACTATTTTCCTACACTAGTGGGTATAGTGCCTAAAATAAAAATCTGAACTAGCCTTAGGAGATATGAGAAGATTTTTTTACAATGTGCGACATTTCTTTGCTTTCAAGACGATCAGCAGCACGCTTACATTAAATCTCACTATGAATCTTTCTTTAAATTGCTTGATGCAAAGTTTCTGGTTGGTAATCTGTACTTTACTATAGACACATAATATTTAACTATATTTCATATCATTGTAGGTAAATTAAATGTAGGTAGCAAATGTGTTACGAGTTTCGCTATTATAATTCTGTATACTGGGCTCTCTTAGCACTCTTTCTCTAAACTCGAGATAAATACTTTGATTTAGTACACATTATTATCTAGTATAGTTGCTAACTAAGGATGCTGTGGTGTTGTATTTGATGGCGTTTGTGATAACTACCTAATAAATTACGATGACTTGTATGTACACTTTTTGTTACAAGAGTTTTTACAAAAAATATAATAGAATCAAAAGGTATAACAGACGAAAGAATGAAATAAAATCCAATGGTAGTATCCTTGGTTGGTTCTGGCAATCATGTTATTTGGAATTATAGCACCGAAAGTATAATATAGAAAAGTAAACGAGAGAAATTCTTGTTGTTGGCTGTTTTTTTTGGTTCGAACAATTTAATTTTAATGTTAGCTACTTCCCCATTAGAACGAAAAAGCATCTTTTGGATATCAAATCACGCTTTTGAGTAGATACGCCTATATATCACTTTGTTAAGCTACGTACTTTTAGTATCGATAACAGAAACTCGTTAATTAAAACAGACCGATCACACAAACAAGTTTTGCCTTTGTTATCACTTAATTGAATATTGTATTAATAGTTTCATATTAAAGGTATATTATTAGTTTTAGAAGCTAAAGTCTTAACTTCACTTGAGTTTAAGGAAGGACTTTCTTCGTAAGTACATATATTATAAGGATGGTGGTACACAACATAACTATATTTGTTTTGTTGGGCCTCGTTTTATATCTAATTTTGTTGTATGCAGTTGAAGGATAGTCATTCTGTCTGATAAATGAACCTAGTGTTCATGTCATGTTTGTTGCACTACACATCAAACGTGGAGGTAGAATAATAGAGAACATTTAATTTGTAACCGTAACTTATCCTTACTTAGATGTGGTATATATAGAAGTGATTTTCCGATATTGTTTTCAGTGTGATCATAGAGAACACTTGTGTTATACCCATATTAATGCAGACATATTCAATTTTGCATTAGATTTTTGGAGTTTTGAAAGGTTTAGACGAAGGAGCAATTTTACATCGAGATACAATAGAATAGTTATGACGTATCGATTATAATTTTAGTAGATTTAGTATAGTTATTTTATATTTATTTAGGTATTTATGTCATATCCATCATATGTACTATAATTTACACCTCACCTTTCTTTCTCCGTTCTGTAATCGTCTTTGCTTTCTCTTTTTAGCATCAGTACTGCATTACAATAATGCACACTGAAATCAAACTAATCATTATTATGATAATAAGAATTGCCATGCTTAATAACGGTTTTAATCATAAGTCAAAAAACCAAAATGGTCACAAGATAGGAACCATTGAGATTTATCAAACTAGATAATTATAGCATTGAATTGAATTCGTTTTGCTAATTAGACAAACTGATGTAATAATCAGGACTTTGGGAAAGAAACACAAAAGGAAGACAAGGCAGACACTAATTATATAAGAGTTTAACTGAATTCTAAAAAGGAGCTAATAGCTTCTTCTTTATAATAAATAGCTACTAATTAACTGGTATATAGTGAATTACATAATCATTACAAAAGGTTCAAATTAGCTGAGTATAAGAGTGATAATTAAGATAATTAAGACATCATAGAGAATATAATTTTAATATATGAAGTGATAGACAGTACGTATAAGCTTAGCATTGACAAGAGCCGTTTTGTGGATTCCCTGCTCCTGCATCTGTTAATCTAGTTCCTTTCGCGGAGTTGGCAAGCGTAGGATCAGAGTCCAGGGATTCAGACATTTTGTCACAAATGATGTCAACGAGTCTCTCGAAGACGGCTTTCACATTGATGTTCTCCTTCGCTGATGTCTCAAAGAATTCTACGCCCAGTTGATCTGCCAGTTGTTTGCCTCGCTCGTATGATATTATTCGCTCGTCCTCCATGTCACATTTATTTCCCACGAGGATCACTTGCGCATTGTCCCATGAGTACGTCTTGATTTGAGTTACCCTGATTTTCAATACAATCAAATTTCATTCTTTCAATCTTAATAATTCTTTCTAAATCTTAATTCTTCTCCCTTTCTAGAAGATAATCATACATCAGAACTTGGCAGGCAATATGATAAATAATTTCCCTATATAAACGAAGTCTGCACACATTCAGACAAACCCTAACGCATGTAATATTAATACTGACAATGCCAACGTTGACATTTTTGAGAAAGTATAGACATTTCCGAGGTATGCATATTTATTGAAGAAGCAATTTGCACTCATTCATACCTGGTACTAAAAAACTGTAACCTACTGAAAATACCTACAGGTAGGCAGTTTTATTCACGCTTATCACTTTTATAGCAAAAAAGAAGTTATCTCGAAATCACACATTTATCATGGGTATGTGCAATATTATTAGGTTATTAGGTAAGTTCATAAATTTATTACATAATATGAAATGCAGTGCAGACAGTGAGTCATGGGTGTACTTAAAATGCGTATTTTTATTGCAGTCATGCAGCGCAGATAAGTAAATGGAAACATATAGCGAAAAGCAGTGAAAAAGAAGGAGGATAAAGTTTTACCCGTCTTTCATTGGCAAAAAGTTTCTAGTCTTAAAATCGCTACAAGTAGCTAGAAACTTTGTCTTACTTTCAGTGATCTTCCTACACGTATTTGCGTAAAACTACTAAGGCTAGAGGACATAAGTCATTGTTAGAAAGTAGACGGTTCCCCCAAGCTAAACTTTGCATCTCTACGTGTACTACAGACAGATAATAATATATCTAAAGGTTGCAACTAGTGTCTGATTGAGTAAGAATGAATGAAAGATATCAACAAATGTACGAAATCAGTTCATAATTACATAGAAAGTCTTCGAGCAGAGATAATACAGTCAAGTTTGTTGCAATGAGGCTTCACTATCCATTCCGAATTCTGTGATATTCATGAGAGCTTAGAAAAGTTACTCGGTATACTCGAACTAGGTAGCTAAATGTACATACGCATTACATTTATACATCTTTTGTGAGCTGTTGACTGTTCCATTTGCCAAACTTTCATCTTGGTTGCACAGAAAAGCAGAATGCTATATAATATTATCTCCTATTCCAAACAGAATTCATTTTCGCTCACTCTCTCGCTCGTGTCCGACTTCTTGAAAAGGAATATTAAACGTAATGCAGAAAAAGAGAGAAGAAGTAGCTGCTGCTTGTAATCTTGCGCATAAATGAACTAAACTACATTATCATTATCATTTGAACTGGGTGGTTCTTATTGTCAGAGAAAAGTACGCCAGAGGAAACAATTGCAGACGTAATGAAGAGCAAAGTAGGCTATAATAAATAGTAATGAGAAAGATACTTGATGCTACAGAAAAATGGCTGACAAAATCCCCACACGAACGAGGAGCGAGCGGCGGAGCAGAGAAAATATCAAACGAATCTGGGAATAGTATGGAAGGAATTAGCATGTAAATGCAGTAAAAGTAAACTGGCAAGCAAAAATAATGTGTGTAATGTTTGGAAAATTACCAGTCTTGAACACTGCTGAAGGACTCCTCATTAGTTATATCGTACATGAGGATGAAACCCATTGCCCCTCTGTAATAAGCGGTAGTGATGGTTCGATATCTTTCTTGGCCGGCTGTATCCCAAATTTGCAGTTTGACCCTTTTGTCTTGTCGAAATACAGTTTTAACTTTGAAGTCGATTCCAACGGTGGACACAAATGCCGATGTAAACGAGTCATCAGCGTAACGAAACAAAAACGATGTTTTCCCAACACTGCTATTTCCAATTATCAAAAGCTTGAACATGTAATCAAAGTTTTGGTCTGCTGCATCTTTTCCTCCACCACCTCCACCGCCACCCCACTTCTCACCTCCACCAGCCATACCTGAAAACAAAAATAATAATAAAACAATAAAATTCTGACTCAATTTAAATTTATGCCGCCCTAACACTGAAAATTTTCTTTTACATTTATTTAGTGTCATTGCCAGTTTTTCCTGAGTGAGGTACCAAAACCAAATAACAATAATTCCTTTTCACTCACGTACAATGTACAGCTTGGAATTTCTTTTCACGCTGTTACTTGGTGCAAGTCGTAAACAACAAATTCTTTTTAGTGGTAGAATTTATAACGACATGCCATAATTCTGGACAATCTAGAAAAGTTTGCTGCTCAACTGCTAGTTAGTGAAAACTGAAAAGCTAACAAAGAAAATAAGTCAATGTGAAAATGGTGTGTCCCACCTTTTATATTTTCTTTGTTCTTCCCATTAGCAGGTCTATCTATCCTGTCCTGTCGCTCTGTGTTTGTGTAGTTTTACTAGAGAGAGAGAGAGAAAGCAACGTCAGAATTTTGCCTGGAGAAAATCCAGAGAATTCAACTGAGGATAGTCGCGGAAACAAAGTGGCAAGGTAGGGATCCGAGATCCGACCGACTGTTTATGGTTGATAGACAGAAAGATTCAGAGACAAGACAGTATCCATTTAATTAAGCCTACCACCGTCTACATGTCAATGTCATTCTAATGGTTTACACTGCAATCTCGCAAAATTCGACGAAAGGAAAATAATGTGTACCTATACACTTTGCCAACCAAGAAGACAGATAAAACAAGACAACAAGCCTTTTCTACGGCCACCAATAAAGTAAGTAGTGCACTTTGCAGATAAATAAATAATAAATGAGCTCACTTCTCTCTCGCTATTTTCTACAACGGAATAATAATGTTCCACACTTATACATTACTGTGTGGTGATGGTGGCTCTATGAATGTATGTCTCTACATCCTCCTTCTTCTCTGGAATGAGTTGCTAAGTCAGTATCTCTGTGTACATTACACAATTGCCTTCTGTGTATCTTACTCATTTCGTATTTCTAGCAAAGGAAAATTAGTGTGGAGTGTGGACAAACTGGAGTGTGTAATGTATATTGCTTTGGCTTTCAGTTTGCTTTTCTTCTGTGGTGGTTACAGTACGATAGCTCCTTTTGCTCAAACTCTACTTTGAAAATGTACATTTCTAACTGTTCAAACTACAGAATACTATATCCACCATATGTATATATATCCCATTGTCTGCTCTAAATTGTCTGGTTGAGAGTTTTGCACATTATCCTAACAATAAGATGCCAGACACTCAAAAGTAATGTCATGTGTAAGTCGTACATAGCTACCATGTTTTATTTTTATATGTTATTACCTAACAGGTATATTTGTATGTAAATATTGTTGGAATGTATATGCAAGCGTAGGTAGTCACATTACATTCTGTGAATCATGTATCATTTTCCAGAAAAAAGTTCCTTGTTGGGATTGAATGGATGCTTTTCATACTTGGAAGAAAATTGAGATGTTCTATTTAGGTCTTATACGTGCATATAATATTTCATTCATGTATTATGTATATGTTTCACATGAGATAGTCTGTATAGTACTTAACTGCATTCAAAGTGCTTTTCCAATTTTCCATTACCAGCCTTAATATTATGACAATGTTATCATCGAGATGTTTAACTCGTGCTGTTTCAATCTCTCTCCTACTTTTCGTTCAATGCGTTTTATTCATAAATTGCCTTTTGCAAACAATAAACCATTAGAGGTTAGTGTAACTATGTAACACTAGAAAAAAATCGGGCATTAGTGTAAGAACTCTTACTGATAGTGATGCAATACAACAATATACGGGTAACAGAGTAATAATGGTGGAATAAGTATACATCATAGCACTATCTATATAGTTAGTGGCTCATTCTTTTCGATTATCTAAACATGGAGACATACATAAGCGTTCAACTGAGTAGCACTATTTTTATAGTGACAAAAGGGAATTTTTCTTTTACCTGAAATTCATACTTAGTACTGAGAGGCGGTTATTCTGCTGTTATTATATGTAGTGACACTTGTACATAAATATCTTGATGTCTCCTCGCTCGCTTTTCTACTCTAAGCTATTACTGCATGGCTGTGGCTGTCGTGTGAGGTAGAAACAAAAGTGAGCAAACTTGTGTTTTCTTTCTGTAGCTATTTCATAATATATAAGCCAGTCTTATCACGTCTCGCACCATCACCATCATACACCACCGACGACTCTGTTTGCCTATCTAAGCCTTAAGCACGTAAGTGGAAGAGACCGATATCTCTTATGTGTGCTTGTAAAAAAGTGTGGGCGTGTTAGGATACATCCCAGTATTTCTGTCTTTTACATACTTAGTCCGATCTGGTCCTGCTCTCAACATCGCAGTAAAAAAATATTCACTTTCTTGTCCTGCTGGACTATTTTTGCATTGTCTCGTCCTCTAAAATTCATAGTACGTACTATAAGTACTTATAGGTATGTGTGGGAAAGATGAAAATAATATATGAAAAGTATACAATGAACAACTTAAATGCACTAACCTAGCCCATAATATATTCCCGTAAGGATAAGGGCACTTATCGTACTTAAGTGTCTTCTCTGAGACTAGAGATAAGGAATTGCACAGCCGGAGACTTTCTTTAATTTTATTAGTCCAGCTGGAATGAATAGGAAAACTATCCTAATGGCTCTTTGCACAATGGAAATGCTTTATCATCATGAGGGCAAAAGGCAAAATAAAGTACTGTTGGTTTACTTGTGCGTATGATATTTGTCTTATCGTATATAGCCTGTGAAAATGGCCGAGAAGGCAATAATAGCACGTAAGGAAACTCATCCAACCGCAATACATTAGAATACCGCAACTTTTCATGCGAATCCAAACTCCAAACCTTCCAACATCAATAACAGAAATTCAATCTGTCCATCATACTTTATATTGTCTTTTCTTTGAGCACATATGGGATAATCAATTCTCAGAATATTTTACACTACATAAACATTTATATGGACTACCACGTTTCCAGATATAACTAGTAGAATCATACACACCCACTCTTATTACATTTACAATGACAATTGCCTTAACCCATTACATACTATTATAAGACTATAGTATCCTCAAGTTATAGTATGCTTCTATGACACTTACAGTCAAGTCTGGAAGGAAACTCATTGACACATCCATGTGAAAAAATCAATTCACATTAATTAATCGATGTAACGCCTCTGTTCTATGTAGTCCTGTCCTTTTCGTCCAGGATATTAATTTATTAGTGTCAGCTAGTGTGCTAGTGTATGTTTGGTTTGGAAAAAAATTATTCGTACTCAATAACCTCGGCTAACATTCTAATTATATTTATAAATTGCCTTTCCGTTTATTTGTCAGAGTAAATGCAAATTATTAATATTGTACGTAAGTGATTGGTTCAGCAATTAAATTAGCAGCAGCTGCTGTGTGGTGTAACACGGAACTATAAAATTATCCTAATCCCTGATTGTGATTGCTCTGTTTATGCTCGTAGGGCATAGTAGTAAGTAATACTTAACTTATTAAGTACATTAGTATACACAGCTAAGGTTATTATTATTGCTGGTACATGGTATTATTACAAGTTGCACCAACGTGTTATTAAACTGGAATAATACTTACATATTTACATATTGCAGGATTGTAGGTGTTGTTCTGCATAAGATTTATTTAGAGACTAATAAAAGTGAATTAAAAGGAAAATGGTACCTGCTGTTGCGGAATCCTTGGCGTAGTATTTAATAGTATTTAATAGAGATCACTTTTGCGGGCAGTATTTTTAACAACGGAATTGTTGAAAGAGATTATTCGTAATGCAAGTTGTGAGGTGATTGCAATGCGCAATTGTGGATATTGTATTTATTAGATGTGCTAGCGCGATTGAATGAATAATGTGTTTCTGCAGAAAGTAGAACAAGAGAGCAGATGAGTGGAGAGAGAGAGAGACAGGCAGACAGAGTTTGGAAACTGAATGGAATACTTTTGATCTGGTGGTTTCCTATTATATTCCAGTTGTGTATATAAATCTAACTACAAGAGATACTGCACATTATAATAGTTGAGTCGTGTGTGCAGGGGGTAGTCGCAGCAGATACACAGAGTAATAGTAGAGTAGTAGTAAGTAGGAGCACTTTGATATCCACACAATAGAAAAGCTGATGATATTTTTGAGAGAGTCTATAGTAAAAACAGAGTAGTAGGTAGACAGACAGGTAAAATGAAATAAGCTTTGAATCTCGTGCAGTGATACAAAGAGTGATATTAGGTTGAAACAAGTGAACTTTTTCTTGTTTTCTGTCTTTGACTTAGTCGTGAGTCCTGGTTACTTTCACTCCTTTCTTTTAAGAGTCAAGTGAAGCTTATTGTGAATTCTGGGAAATGGGAAAAACTGTGTTGTAATGTAATGCGATGTAAAGTGAAGTTAGAGAGAGAGATAGAGAGAGTAGTCGTCGAAAGTCGAAACAGAAAGAAAAAGTAAGTATTAAGTAGAGGAGTCTTTGCTAAATTCTGCTTTGTCTGTTTTAGTATTAAAGTCGGTTGCTGGCCAAAGTAAAGCATAGACTAAAGTAGGTATTACGAATTCTATCTCCCAGCTCCTATCGACTCTATCTAATGTAAAAGTGTACGTATGTATGTGTGTGTGTTGTGTGTGTGTGTGAAGGATATTAGAGTGTTGGCTGAGTCAGAGTCGCCGTAATATTTGTATGTGACGAGCGGAAGGCATAGTATGTAGCTGGAACTTGAAAGGGAAGGCAAGAGCAGCAATCCAATCCAGGAATAGTAGAATGAGAGAGAGAGAGAGCGAGAGAGCCCTAGTTCTCCCCAACTTCTGCTGGACTGTACTGTAGTGCTGGAATATGGTTCAAGTATACATGGAGAGGTTCTTTAGCAGGTGTGTGCGAAATGGCGAATCCGAATCTGTGGAAAACGAGGCATGGGGGTCCGCGCAGTCGATCGATTGTGACGTGCTCTGTGTATTTCTATCATATGACATTACGTTAGTCCTCGCCAAGACTTTCCAACACCATTCCTTCCATACACTCACTACTCTTCTTCCACACGCCAAACTTTTCTGTGTACAATTCTGATATTCTATTCTTGGACGAGGACTAGTATCTTCCCCTGCCTTGCCATGCCATGCCTTCCCGAACGAGCAGAGCTCCTCACACAAACCTCTCTCGTTCTCGCTCTCCCTCGCTTCTACTGCTCAAACGAACGCAAACTAAATATTAGGAAAAATTCTATGCATCTATCTGTATATTTCTGTATATGTTATCGTTATGGACTACTACAAGATATTATCTATATTATATGATAGCCTTTCCCTCTAGAAAGCATTGCATTACTTATGCTTTCCCTCTCTTCTCTCTCTACACGACTTTCTTTTCCCTTCTTTATATATTTTCATATGTAACTTGTGTATAGAAAGAGGAGAGCCTTTTCTTTTTAGCTTGCGTGGTGCAACCAAATGAGTTGGATTCGTCCGTAAGAAACTTCTTGGTTGGCAAATGTGTTTGCTCCTCTAGTCACCCAAACTACACATACTCAATTACTCTTTGAAAGGAAAGAGGAGCAAGCAAACCACCCGAACCAAAGCAAACCACCACCATATGTTATATTACGCATTGCATTCAACACTTCTTTACAATGGCCCTAAACATACCTACTTATCTTTAATATCCACCTACCTACACATACCTAACTTCATGTAAAAGTTGCTCTAGGTACCTATATTACTTATACCTAGACAATATATTATAACTCCGTTTGGGATTCGACAGAGCATGCATGCATCGTCCCATCCCTATTTGATACATTATTACAGCTAACATCACTTTTACTGAGCACGAATTAAACCAAAAGAGTTATGCTACAATTTATCATGCACTACACAGGTGAGATCACTATAAAGTTACAAACCCACACTTAGCAACTACCATATTTTCACTTTTATCCGTTTTTAATGGAGGATCCGCATCATTATGCATATTCTTTCAAGAAATATACAGGATTTAAGCACTATCTTATCATTTGTAACATGCTTTCTCTCTACCCACTTAGTTTCTACACGGAGTTCCCACGAAGGTTAACCCTGTCATTACAAATACTGTAATTGAGAAAGTTTTCATATCCCTATCATATATCAGGATTTTTTGATTTATGTGTTATGTTTGCGAGTTGCAAAAGCTGCAATGTTGGAAATGAAAGAGAATAAAAATATGTTATTGATTTAAGCGTTGAAAAATAATGTACGATTGTTGCAGTACTTAACTATTTACAAATACCAATAGATTTATCACCACTAGAATATTTGATTAGGTTAATTAAAAAAAATTGTTCAGAAAATGCTGGTTGGTTAGTTAGATTATTGGCAAAAGAGATTTTGCAAAAGTAGTTAATTTTCAGACACCATTTTGCAAGGGCAATTGGGTAATGAATCTTTTTTTGATGAAATCGGGAAATTTTAAAATTGCTTACAGAGATTCATCTGTGTTTAAGTATCCTTTCTGTAAGTCTTCGCTTTCACATACCATAATACACCTACGTATGTGGTATATTATAAAGGATTTTTTAGAGACGAGATTAACGAAAGGATATAGAGAGCCTGAGTTTTACCTTGGTCATTTTTATAATAAGTTTTGAAAAGACTGAGAGATTCTGTGTGCTCGGCTGGTATTAAGTACTATCGAGGTAGGTATTATCGTTTTTCCACTTCTCCTAAAGCTGGTATTATGTATTATCTACTTGTTTGGGGCTCTAGTGCTCTAGCGTTGCACTTGTGTGNGTTTGGGGCTCTAGTGCTCTAGCGTTGCACTTGTGTGTTTAAGTAACGACTTTTTTATCGTATGTAAGAGTAATATCTTTTAGAGAATAAAGTCAAACTTTATTTTCTTGAAGGAACTTTGAGCTAAGTGGGTAGGGTTTTGTATTTTTCATTGTTTGGGCAATGTAGCGTCTGAATATTTCGACAGCCTGTAGTAATCCTTTCTTTTCAGCTAAGTCTGTTGTCCACGAATCCTTTCCCTAATTGATCCCTTACAATTTTATAGTTAACCCCTCTCAAGTGATTTGATGGAAATCGTTATGCTGCTTTTAAGTGCTTTTGCAATTAATTTCTGCTGTAAACATCATAACGTGAACTACTGTGTGTATGTTCTGCAATATGACGATTAAGTTAGTAAGTACTAAAATATTGACAACATTATGTGCTAACGTCTTGGTCACGTAGTCACGTTCATACCAAAGACAAAAAATCGTACCTAAAGAATAATTTAGTTTGCTTGAAAAATCAATTTAATCAACTAACTGCCACAAAACATAAAAGTAGAATAAATACAACAAACTAACTTAATTTCTTGAGAAACACAGTGTCATAGTGTCAAATGGAGACTTCTACTTCACAGAGCTAAAAGATGACACTCAATGAGTACCCCTAAAGGCGGTCAGTTATTGCCATTTGCTCCAAAATTAGCTTCGGCGCTCGGTTGAAGGGAGATTATCCTTTCCTAATCCAATATAAGTTGTCGGAAGGATTGGATGGCACCCTGGGCAAGGTCCTATTTTATTTCCTTCCTACTTTAGCTCCCTTTTGACATTTGGATTTGTTTGTGTGTACTGTGCACGTATGCACTATTTACCTTGTCTCCATTTTCTTCTTGAAACCGAATAAGCCAAGGTAAAAAACGGATCAAATCAAAGCAATAAAAGATACAAGTTTTTCTCTCTGTGTTGAATCTGCAGATCTACTTTCCATTTCAAGGGGACTTGTTCCTACTAAGCAAGAATATTGAATTCTATTTTCTATTCAAAGACCAACAAAACTGTCACGTCTAGCTGTTGAAATAGAGCATCGCATCCCTTCAAACAACAACGAAAATAGACAATAGTCAGACAAGTTACATTTACACTGGATGGATGCTTGATAGTTATAGTGCTAGTGTTGGGAACCGTGATTTATACAATTGACTTCACCTCACGCACTGCAATTCATCTACTTTTATTTCATTTTTCATTTGCCGTAAGGGAAATTGGCCTGAATTTTACGATTTCCCTTTCTCTTTCATTTTCACTTACAACTGCACTCTATATCTATAGAATACGAACAGTTTATGTAACTATATAAATCCCAAAATCATAAACTTACTAAAATATCCGAAGAAAGTAAAATTATCTCAAACGCTATGCTCCATAATGCAGCCATAACTTTTCTTCTCAGATTATTATAAATAAAGCTTGAGACTCAATCAGATTGATCTGAGGAGTAAACCATGCCTGTCAAATACCTGCATTTTCATGTCACTGAATTTTATTTATTATTTTCAAAAGTTGTGTTTATCTGTTTTTCGAATCTCCAGGAAAATTTCAACTGTCCATTTCACGGTTATGATTGTAGGTATGAAAGTATATTATTATGACTGAAATCTTTTGACACTTTGGCATTAACTCCTGGTTGCCTCCTATTTCCATTTAATTTTCTAGGTAAGGATTATCTGGAAGTTAATGGAAGGAGAGGTTTCTTTGGCGGGATATGTGTGATATGATATCTTGGAGGAATATGGAGGTCTGGAATTGACTGATTCGGTTAAAGTGATTCCGGGGAATTCATCAGAACTAGCAGAGATTTTCATCGGAAGAATTCCAAGTAAGTTCTGAGAGGCTGCTAAAACAGTTTCTATATTACTGAAGAAAAGATTGTGGCTGAGGGTGAGGGTATTATTTTTCAGAAGTTTTGTCGCTGCTACAATATAATGTATTTTGTGTATGGCCTTAAGGAAGTGTATCCCTTATAGTGGGTTAGTGTCTTCAATTTGTTTGTTTAGATAGGTTTATATATAAAAGATTGGCATGGATGACATGGCAGGGAAAAGTCAAAGTCAACGTAAACTGATGATAAGAAAGCTAAACTCGACTTTCCACTCAAGTCATGTCAAGAGTTCTTCGAGTATGTACTGTGGAACAGTACAGAAGAAGTTCTTTATTCTTGTGAGCTATCGATATATCACGTATTAAGTTAATATAATAGTGTGATATTATATACAAGTATGCATGCTAAGTTTGGATATCTATTTTATTCTCCGGAGACTGAATGGGAGTACTTATCGTATAGAGACGGATGATGTGATCTATAGAAAAGAGCAAGAGCGACTTGACAAGACTTTCTCTTGCATTCCCTCAAGCCGACTATTTCTCCTAGTTTTCTTCTGTGTATCCCGATCCTGCCTAGGCATGGCCCTCTCTCTCTACCTTTCCAACACTATCAGACAGAAACTCTCTTCCTAACTTCCTCCATGGCTGTCATGTCTTTTTTGGCTCAAGTCCCTTCCCCTTGTCTACATTACAAATTGGATTTATTCTTCACCTCACTCATCCTTCGTCGTTTTCTTCAACTATAAAACTATCCCTATGTATATTGCCACTCTCCACATATAAATCCGTATAAGTAGTAGGTATATTATAGTAGCTAGCTACTCAAAATGGAATATCTATGAAATATCTGCCAACTATGAGCCTACTTCTTAAAACTGGATGCGAGATGGGACATTGAGTTCCCTTTAAAAACTTATTTCGACTCGGAAAAAATATTCTCATAGCCGCTCTATGCATTACTGATGTGCTTTCTACTTCTTTCTATTAGAGTCTATAATCTTCTGGGTCTATATCAAAATTTACCTATAATTTTTATACATGTACTACTTGTATACGCAAAATAGCCATCTGCTCGCTGACCTGACCTCAATGATTGAGTTTTAGAAAGAAAGTCGGGGGAAACTTTCCCCTATTCTTCACATTATAATACTATCTATAGTTTTATGTCTCTCTCTATATAGCATACTATTGATTATATCGAAAAGCATGTACTCTTAACCTTGTCCTGTTCCTGTTTTCTCCAATAACTTTCCATATAAAAATAAATGTATGTGAAAAGCACGGATGGACGGTAATAAGGAATGAGTAATGGAAATTCAAATACACTACTTTTTAAGATCATTCACAGATAATCTACATTCTGCACAGTTGTTTACAACAAGATATCATTTACTAGGTTTTAGATAGCACTATCGTATAGTAGTAACAAGTCATATTATATTAATGGACACATTTTTCATCCAAACAAAATACCATTGGAAAATCCACTTTCACTAGCTCTTTATATTTATTCACATACTAAAACGTGGATTTTAGCAATAGCCCGTTATCTATTGAAGTTCTGTCAGTTTCTCCTCCTGGAAATGCACACCTACATTTCAAAATTAATAAAACGTTGATGACAATAACTTTTATCGCCTAGAATTACAATTTATTTGCAATAAATAGGTAAACAAAGCAAACAAATTCCGCAAAGGTTAATTTTAAAATTGTATTCATAATTAATTGTAGAATTCTACAATTAAATTATGAATACAAAACTCTGCAATATGAGGAAATAATTGAGTAGGTACATAAATCGTATAAATCAATTCAATAGTGAATAAAGTTTAGTGTTGCCCTTTGGCTCACCTTTATTTGCGGTTTTGGAAAATCGTGTGTGGTGAGTGTAGGGAATTATTCATATGAGCATTTATTGTGAAAAGATGAAAGAATATAATAGATCCGAATGAAGCACAAGGACAGAATTGAGTTGAATAAGGGAAATCATCGTATTATCTATAATAAACTAATGAGAATAGGAGGAGAGAAAGAGAAAGGAACGAAACAAACCCAGTAAGCTCCACAAATATCCTCTAATTTATTTACTTAATCCTTTTGAATGCCCTCGAGTCGGGTCTAGACACTTCTGTCTGTTTTGTTCTGTAGTTCTGTGGCTCAGTTTCATATAGAGACTTGAGTTGAGTTGGCGAATTGTATGGAGCAACTCCTGTCTGTCCATTCTCCATTGTTTTCTAGTCCTTTATTCTGGTTTAGATCTATCATATCCATATCATATTCTCAGTGACTGAGCAGTAAATACAATTTCTCTATTGTTTTGACAGAAACAAGGATTTTGCTAACTTTGCTTTCCTATATGGCTCCTTCCCTTTCCCCGCACCAAATCATAGTTATGAAAGTGCATAGGTATATCCCTTTGGTAAACTAATACCAAATAGGTTGATTGAAGGATGAAAGTTTTCCTAGTCTAACATTACACTACACACTCCTCTCTATCCTTCAGAAACATCCATATCCATTTACTGAGCAAGTAGTTAATATTAACTCTTCTGTTGTTGTTGTAATGAAATGGAATAATAGGTTACCAAATAACAGGCTGGGTTACTCTTACTAGAACTACTACGTAAATACATGTATTTAGCTACCATAGATTTAATATACAGAGACCGACACTACAAAGTTGACTTAGATCTTTCACCATACATTTGCAAATGTATGGTAGAAGTGTTTACTCCCTTTTTGCGAATTTCAAGCAAAAAGGTTTATTTCGCTGAATAAATGAACATTTTTGAAGTTCAAACGACCGTATATATTGTTTGCGAATTTTGTCTTTCATCTTTAATAAGAATTCACACTTTTATGACGAATGCAACACAAAAATAGGAATTTTACTGTTTTAGCTTGGTCCAGTGTTGTTTTTCATTCAAATCGTTTGTGCCCTGTTGACAGTTCTAGCTTAAGGTGAGGTCACAGATTCGTGTATGTCCACCATAATGCAACGTAATAGCCAAAATCAACAAAAGTAATATTTGCCCATCTTTTCGCGCGAAAAACCGTTTCGCCAGCCGTGAAACTTGTAAAAAAGTAGATATTGAAGCATTGAAAGTAATTTCCTACTATTCCTACCTAGTTGCTGTATATGTATATCCCTGTATCATATTAATTAGGTCTAGCTAGCTACTAGTATTTCTGCTTAGAGACATTATGTGTAATTCTGTGTACAGAACAGGACGGAAGATCCAAATAGCCAAAGTCTCTTCTCTTCCCATTTTTTCGTGTCCCATTACACTTACAATGAACTATACTATGACTGTCTACGACTGTGTGGAAAGATGGTCTCTCTCCACTATTCTCTGTCGCCACTACAGATAGTAACTGTTAGATAGTAATATAATATAACTATATAGGTAATAACTATACTATAGTTATAGTAAAAAATATGTATGTATGTGTTTTATATGTATATATGCACTCTCTAACATCTTTTAAAAGGATTGCATGCTCTCAGCAGTCTAGTTGTACTTGTATATTGTGTAGGGGACATGTGTTTAGATGTATTTTCTATTTAGAAAAGAAAAATAAGGAAGAGCTAGCCTGATGTGAAGCTACCTCCGACCCCCTGCACTAGTCTGCGACTAAAGCATGTTTAAGAGACTCAAAGCAATAATCCAGAGTATGAGGATTCAACTCAATTGACATTTTTGCAAAGTAGGTCAACTGAAAGTTATTGCCGTTTCTTTGTCATTGTCAGTTTATTTACTTTATATTTTCTTTTTGATATTAATGTTACTTTCTTTTGCATTGAGTCCTTATATCTGCTACCTACACAATCTGCTACACAATTACCAGTTTCTTGCGTCAAACTTTATGTAACAGTCACATCATTAACTTTCTTCTCAAATAAATATGAGAATTCAATTAGGAAACGGTATTCTTATATTTGTAATTCGATCGATCCATCTTATAATTAAGAGTGGGTAATAGTCTAGTAGAAACAGTATAATTATAAATAATTGCAGATTTAATAGTGTAAAATGATATGCTAGGGCGAAAGACTCACGTTGATTCAAAACATTTGATCTTCAGTCTTTTTCTACGTACGTTTGAGAATTTATTGCTGTCTCTGTTCGTTGTTGAATAGATTTTGTGTAAGTACATACATATATGAATTTTATTAAACTTGCCCTAGATTCTGTAAATTGTGTGAGCCTTTAAATTCTTGTTGGAGGGACGACGATGGATTGTGTATCAGTTGATCAAAACCTTGAAGAGGATAGATCTGAAGAAAGCAGCTACTGCTAAGAAACCCGTATAACCAAATCCTGTGCTTTCTTTGATGCGATTCGAAGAGCTTTTCTTATTGCCTAGAAATAATCGTGAAAAAGTAATTTGGTAAAGTAATACTATATGCTTTGAAGAGAAGTCGTGCTACAGTTTCACTATTTTAATGAAATGTACGCTCTCTTATATAAAAGTAAATATATATGTGTTATATGCATATATACTCAGGTAGACATTAGTTTAGTTAGTATTAGTTCGGACCTTGATGCATTTGCAAGTGGTTAACTTTGAGAATAACTTCTTTCCATGCTGTGCTATTCCAAACGGGAGCAGAGCAAATTATTTGCGTAGCTTCTTTAGGCAGATCCCTCAGATCCAATAAACTTTTTAATACAGCCTTCGTATTCCCCCAAGTTTGTCTCACTTCGTGAACTTTATGAAAATTCGGATTTTTAATTAGTGATACAATAATTTACAGGAATAATGGATAATGCGTGTGTAAGAAGGATAGGTAGAACAACTGGTAAGTAGTAGCAATTTAATTGGCTTACTTAAGACTTATAGTCATTAGGAAATTTGTAATTAATTATAGTAGGATTAGTTTTATGTAAATCATATGCACTTACTTTTATAAGAGTCGGGTATATCCATGCGAACTCCGTTCTTCAAAGTATAGAACCAATGAAATCCTGAAGCAAAAACAAAACTGGATCCTTCACAGGAAAACTTTAGGCCATTTCCATTAGGTTCTATAACTTGGTCTACATGCAGAATATCCTTCATAGGTGCCTTTAAATAATTTGTATCTACAAAGAACATTTTCAACATTTCTGACAATAATTTATAACTACTAGGTGACTATACGTATAAATAGATTAATATATAGAGTCCTACATTGTTTAGATGTGTTCAATCCAGTGAAATAAATTTGCGAGACTTGATTATTAGGATTAAGACATTGAATGACAGCATTCGGAAATTGGGCAAATGATGAACACTTGGATCCAGAGCAACTTTTGTCCTGGAAGAATAAATCATGTGAAAAGTTAGTTATTTCCGGTTTTCCTTCACTACTAATTAATTGAGTCACAACCACGCACTTACTTTGCTCAGACATTTATTTATGTTGCACTCGATCCAATTATTACATTCCTGACAGAAAGTCAAGTTTTTTGTGGATTCGCAGGCGCTTCTGATAGTGTCTATGAAAGGCCTTTCTTTCGAGCCTATTATATAGCATTCATTTCTGTTAAACCTTTGACATTTAAAACTTTGCCCTTTCACAAAGACCATTATTTATTTATATAAAGTGTTCATTCTCAAATCATACTGTTCGCTACAACTTGAAACGTCCATCTATACACATCTTCGTTTGTTGAGTTCTTTGTACATGCTATCCAGCCCGTTGTATCCACTTTAAATTCTTCACTTTTAAATTTGACAACGTAATCGTAAGCGTACTTAGATACATTCTTTACGTACTCAATAGAATGAGGGAAAGTAGTAGGTGTGAATTTAAAATACACAGCCTCGTTAGCCTGACATGTCAAGGACAAGATTTTCGTGTTTCGAATGTTTGGCAGTTTAGGTGTAACAAAAAAGTCTGGTCAAATATTTTATAATGTTAAATATTAATGCAGTCTATAGTCAAATAGACATAAAATAAAAATAGGTTTGGGTTATGATATGGTTGTTGTAGTAAAGTTGCAAGGAAAGTTATAGGATACCTTTTTGACGTAAAGTAATATTGACAATATCGTTCGGACTTTGTTCGGATGTACATTGATAATGGCTCCAATAGCGTCTAGTGTTTGTAAGATTCATGACAAAGCCAACTTTCGGGTCAAAGCTTAATACATCTTTCTCGAGAGGAATTTCTCTGTAATCCTGTGCGTTATGAATATTAGAAATGCCCTATAGTCTTACTGCAAAGAACTTAATACTTATTATAATTATACTGTTAGGTTACTCTAATTATAGTATCATTACTAACCTTAATTAGTTTGATCTTTGCATCAGGATTGGAAACAGCGCAAGGAAAAACAACTGACGTCGCTCGAGGACTTAATGATATTATTACATTCTGTCCTCGCTTGAGAAGAACTCCGGGTGGTGATGCTAAAGGGAAAAAAACCGTAATGATCCGACTATATAATTAGAGGGAATTATCAGAGATTGAATAGTAGAGCTTACGCGACATAAAAATGTAGTATGACTGCATCCTTGATACATTTGCAACTGCAAAACAACTATAATTGCCAGTTGTCTCTTCATATGCAGGAAAAGTAACGTTGATTCCATAGCAGATCCGTTTGTCTTCCTTGTGTTTGTCAAGCTCGAAATGTTTCCGAAAAATTCTTACTGTGAGTTCGTCTTTACCTAAGCCATTACTCTTGAATGCAATTCAGTCAAAGTTATCAAAAATGAACATAAACAAAAAGTGAACCTATTGTGCTCTAATTAAAAGCAACTGTTATTTTTAATTAAAATAAATGCAGTTTTACGTACCACATGGCCTGAAAAATTGAAATCAATAGGGAATGGTGCCCAGCAGTTGAAATGAATGAACCCCGTTTTATTAATCAAAATCGTATTATTCATCCCGGGATTGTATTGGATGTATTTGGACAGGCTGACAGGATCGAATTCCAATTTCGGTTTCTCAGTTTTAAACTTGTGATGCACGTTGTAGCCTTCAAATGTCGGGCAACATCTTACAGTTGTTGTAAAGAACGTCATTACAAGAAGTAGACATGTATTTGTATTAAAGGGCCTAATCACCTCGCTCCAGAAATACATTGTGTAAAATCTTAATAAATTTTTCTCCGTGACCTAGTTTATTTTCTGCTTCAGATTTGTCAACGCACACAACGATATGATTATGTTTTTTCTTCAAAGAGTTGCAATTTAGCTCTTTTATGTCAATGTAGTTGAACACCCAATTTTAAAGCTCAATAACTTCAAATATAATTTGCAATTCTTTGCATGTTAATAAGAAAGAAATCAAACGACTGTATTACTCATTGTCAATACCATAACTTTTATCTATATGGAAGGTTTACACAATGTATAAACATATTATTATATCATTGAAACGCAAAAACTGTATGATGATACGATCAAAACGTCGAAACCACATACAAAGAAAATGACTAACGTAAATACGTGAAAAACAAATATACTTTTAATGCAAAATCAGTGCAGCATATATCTACTTTGTACAATCATTAGTCATTATCGTGGTCAAATTAATCTTTTGCGAATACTTATTTGTGATAAGGGAAATTTTTCTGGTAAATTAAATCCCATTCTTGCAATGTGTATAACTAGAAGCAACAGAAACAATTGACTACTTTTGGTTATTCTAGTAAATATACATAATATTATTAGTCACGTCATCCGTCTGACGCTCATTTTGCAATATAAAACTATATCTAATAGTATAAGATGACATTATGGTTGGGTAAACACAGTAGATAAGTAATCTATAAAACGAAATTGGCATATAAATGTAGTGTGTGTCAGCATTATGTATTTATAAAAAGAGAATCGATGGGGCAACTAAAGGATTGAGGATACTATTAAAGTTAGTAGAATCGAAATGACAAGACCACAGCAAGCCACATCCACCAAACTAAGTAGCATTGGATGGTATGCATATTATAAGTGTGTGTATGTATTTATAGAGGATTTGCGAAGAGAAAAAATATAGTGAAATAAAATATATGGCTAGCAATCAGCTAAGCAAGTAGTTTTCTTAAGAATTTCCTAATGTCTCCTTATGAAGTTGAAGTGAAATAGCATAAAGGGCAACGTCTATAGTATTTTGTATTTTTTTCATTTGTTCTAGGGATTTTCTTATTTTTCTTTCTTGAACTATATGTATGGATGTTTGTGATTATAGGTTAGATAGTAAATTTCTCTTTGTATTTGTCGTCTACACTCTGTTGACTTGTCATGTCAGAAGAAGTTGAGTCAAGTCACGATAAAGAAGGTTTTCTAGTCTAAATTGTATGTAAGGTCTTATCGTTTGTTCTAAGACTCTCTGACTCCTACGTCCTACGTCAGGCCACGTTCTCCTACCTCTCCACACACTCATTCATGATTCGGAAGAATGTTTTCGCTTGGATGTAGGTTACGTATGTCTTTAGGTGGGTTGTGTTTGTAAATACTATGTTCATATAGCAAATCTCTATAATAATATACGTAAAAATACTATTCGACTACAGAGGGAGAAGTATTGTATCGGAAAATAGTGGAGCCGGGAGTCTCAGATTAGTTTCTTGAGTAAGCAGAGCAGGTCCCTTTTCAGAGAGTATCTTGAGTGGCCAGACTGTGCTTTGAGTTGTGAACACAAAATGGGAAATCGATGAGTTGTAAAGAGAAATGCGAGTTTAGTTTTCGATCTGCAATTTGGCTACATTTCTTGCATTCCTCTCTATGGACAGGAAAACAGGAAATAATAGCGTTGGATAAGTATATAAGTATAACTATTATTTAGCTATTAGACATCATCAGAATGATTCTAGGAAAGGTTCACTCTTTGGCGGAATTGTTGCAAGTTGCAACTCCTCCACTCTACTACTCACCGAGAGAGTCAGAGAAAGAGAGAGAGAGAGAGGAAAAAGAGAAGGGAATCGGGACGGGATGACTTTGTTTCCTTTGGTTGAGACTTAGAGAGTCAGATGCTCCACTTTCCAATAGCTTCATCTGTCTCGTCGTCTCGTCTCGCCTGAAATAACATTTCCGCTACAGTACCATTAGTCTCTCTCTCCAGCTCCACAAAATAATATGCTGCTCTCTCTACCCTTTGTATCCCTTTATTATTGCTTTGAATCCATTTTCCTCTCTAAATAAGTATAATTTGGGAATGGAAGAACCCGCATGCATTATATCCCTATTAAATTCCTAACTTCGCCCCTAGAATCTCTTCTATCCATTATGTACATTCTCGAATGGACCCGCAAATTCACAGTTTAACAAACACTTTCATTCACTACTAAGTACTACTTACTACTTGCTGTTGAATACATTCATAGTTTTGCTAGTACCAATCTACAGCGTGTACTTTTTTCGACGGACCAGTTGAAATCCTGAAGAAAGTGTCCAATGTCCAATGAGGGGTCCAACTTGAATGAAATACTCCCATTTGCAAAAGATACTTCTAAAGACCATGAATGAGGTTATGGGGTCTCAAAAAATTTTACCAAACCTGGGTAATCCTTGGGCGGAATAACTTGGTAATTGGTAAACGTAAGCTAAGTTGATTGGGAAGATTATATAACAGCCATGTGAAACATTTCCTATCGCAATACACCAACCAATAACGAACGAGTGGCCAATGTGTTGGCTATTACAAAGGAATTAAACACGACGCATCCATCTACTATTATATAAGGTCTATGTCGGAAAATTTCAAAAATTCCGAAGATCCAGGTAAACATGGAAGAACCATTCCAATAAGGAGGTAAGGAGAGAAATTCCATCTTTTTGCAGGAAGCTGTTCGTCATAACTGGGAATATCAATTGCACGACTACATCATTCAAATTGGACACTTTCTTTACCAACTGGCCCCTTTAAAAAAATACGCACTGTACTCAGTTTTACTGATATTATTATAGTCTTTTGATATGAATGATATCGGGTTGTAGTTGTATTCCTTGAATGGCTAACCAATATCCTTACTATCAACACTGCACAGAAATTCAGACATGGGAAATTACGCAAATGTTTTTCTGTGGTCCCATTTTCCTTCTATGGTGTACTAACCTTTATGGCCACCACAAAAATCCTATTTAGATAAATTAACATACATGGCCCCTACATTTCTCCTCCTTTCTGCTCCATAACTACAGATAATGAAAATTGCATGTGCTCATAGAAGAAATACGAGGGCCGTAATTAAATAATGTTTATTTATTAAAACACTTGATAGCGGGTAGTAATGTTGCATTTGGTTTCTACATGAATTAGTAATAACAATAAGAGTAAATAACTCACAGTAGTCAGTCATTAATAAGAACAAGTGTGCATAAAATGATTAACATACAAGGTTAACATGACCATGACCGACTGATGATAATTTCAATGATTTCTGAGGTGAAAATAATTTACACTGAGTCGTAATAGTCTATTTCGTATCGCATGAGACAACAAATGGTGACCATAATAATGAAGAGAAAAGATATGTCGACAGCGAGGAATGTGTAGTATGAGTTTAGATCATAATGTAGAAAATGTTGGATGTTTTTGCTAAATCCACCGATAGACTTTTTTACTTTCATATTAAATCCAGTTATGTCGTAATATTTGTCTTCTTCCCTATTGTACACGCCTGGAATGAAGAAAGTTGCTATCAAAATTGTAAAAACCAAGAAGTGGATTGCTACAAAGTATTTGGTCCTTGCAGGCATTTTCTGCAATACAAAAAACATAGAATTTAGTTGAGAATCTTGGGAATTTTTTATGTACGGAGCTACAATGAATGACATGAGATTCTCAAAGGAGAAAGATTACATTATCTTTTGGAATAATTCAATAGGAATATCTTTAGATCTTTAGAGCTTGCAAAAGCAGAGTAATAATTTTTTATGTTCAAGATAACTTACAAGAATTGAACTGCATAGGATTAAAAAACAGCTGCAGAATTGCATTAGTGCACCCACATTTGATGCCCACGCACATCCTGTGTTATCAAAGTAGAAATTAGTATTATATTATATTAAGTTTTAAAATTATAGTACCAGTACATTGCTGGTTATAAATCTAGTACCTATTATTATCCTTTTGAAGGATTTCGACATTTTGTCGAAAGTAGCCAAATAATCCGCTTTTGTATCATTTTTAAATGTGCTATTTTTGTCTGGAGCTCTTAGAAAGTCTTCGGGTTTTGGAGTTGTTGGGTAGTCAAGAATACGTGCCCCTAGCCTTAGAAAATTATGTGCCCCCTGCCTTATGTCGATTTTCGGATGCTGAACTAATGTATCATATCGTAACTCCTCGTTTTCCGACTCCTCATTGTTCACAGTATCTTCATTTGTTCCCACATCTTTCGTTTCTTCTACGTGTAAAACAGAACTGAATATCCAGGTACACACCACCAGAACAATAACCGCTAATACCTGTTCAATTCCAAAGAAAAAGGACTGAATGTAAATATTTTGAAAAGAAATTGCAATTGAATTCGAGAATATCACAAAATTGACTATAAACCCAGAATAAATTGAGAGAAAAAAATTTTACCGCAGAAAATCCAGCAATGCCTTTTTGAATGTAGTAGAGTCTTGCCATGAGTAGTAGAATGAAACAAATATGTCGCTATTACAAAGTGAAAACAACCTTTCAGTAATTAATCGATGAAGAAACTGGTTAGAATATAGAATCGTGGGCCATATTAATCTAGTCAATCCCAATATAAAGAAATAACAGCAACCTTCAGACACGAGTTGGTTGATTCTGTTATCAGTAGCTTTTGTCATCCTCGTATAGTATATGCATGAGTCTTATGAAATTCTTGACCGAATACACAATTAAGGAAAAGCAAACTTATATTACGTAATTAAATATTATTAAAGACAACAACTGTGTACAACATGTAATGCTATCATGCATGTATGCACACTTCGGTAAAACTTGTATTTTTGCCTTAGTAGTTCGTCGAATAATGCGTAGGTCCAAAGTCCCCGAGCATATCGGCCTTGCTTGCTCAGAAATAAATGTTTCGTAAATCGTCAATGACCCCATTTTACAATAGATATCTGGAAATGATGTCTGAATCCAAAATATTTCATATATCCCCATGAAAATTGACATTGTTTAGTGGAGAAACAATTTTCTAACATTTCTACCGATAAATATTCAAGCTATGACCATTTTAAGTATGTCGTATAGTACAAAATGATTTAATACCCCATTAAATGAAGTATTTCCTACTATATAATGTCGCTTGATTAAGTTAGTGGTAAAAATGTTTCGTTTCATTCGTATGTAGGAAGTACAAAAATAAATCTATTATATAATCATACTATGCGTTTAAAAAGTAGAATATGTGTCAACGATCCTCCACGTCAGTGTCAACGTCAATTTAAAAGCTCATTGGATATAAAACTGAAGCTTATAACGTTAAGCGAAATCAAATCCACTGGTATACGTCATTAGAAACATTCAATTAGCCATTAACACATTTACTAATTCACGTAGCTCATAAGTTGAGAGAGGAGTTGATTCGCCAGGATGCCAGGATCAATATCTGAAATTGCATGACAAAGTAATTACTTAGTTGCGAAAAGTTTCAGCTGCGAATCCCGGTGAAATGACTATCATTCGTGTTAGCATCATATATACATACGTGCAACATATATGCATTATGTATCTACCTATCCCTATATGTAACTTTTTGCCATGGGCTATGCACCAATTAAATTTCCCAATTTAGTCCCGTCTCTACATCTTTCTGTCTGAAGTGTAGCTGGCTAACTATCTTCTTTCTATATTTTGTATGCATATTATGACAAACATTGCACCATCTATAAAATTTACTTTAGTTTCCTCTTTAGCCTAGTTCTATGATGCGGGCGTGGATTTAGCTTGACATATTGAAACTTTCCTTTAAATAGTGCTTACCAAGAGGAAACTTGCTCAAGATGATTTTATATACGAGCTATACGAGATCTTAAGTAAATATGCTAAACTAGGAAAGTTTCCCAGTTCTTGCAACGTTAAATAAATTCTACCTGTACATTTTAGTATAATCACATTTTACGTACCTACGTTAGTCCTGCCTGAGTCCTGCCTGACGTAGTTCATCGCTTCACTTTGTTTTCCAAAGTTTCTCTGGAAAATATATTATGAAATCTTCAAAATTCTTTAGCAAATATTCTCGCAATGAAAACCTCCGCTTAAATCTACTTTTATTTTTTTGGTGTACGTTCCTTATAGTAACTTGAGGAAATATCGATACCGGCGCGATGCCTCAGAAAAATGTATTCCACGAAAAAATAAATATTTTTGTAATTATGCAAAAGATCCAATAATTATATCATGAAGCAGGGACTTGGAAAATATTTACCTACCGAGTTTGGCAACGTAACTTCCCATAATCCAACTTTCACCGTGTAAATACCATTTTGTGTTTTCACTACTAAGTAGCTTAGCACAGCAAAATATTTTTACAACCTTTTCACTTTCACACTTTTCCCCAACTTGCATCCAAGTGGAAATAATGTGAAAATGGGAAAGATGCGAAAAATATTTTGGTGTGCTATTTAGGTGTCAAAAGACATTTACGTGGTGAAAGTTGCATGGGAAAGTACAACATGCTGTTGTACTTTCCCATGCAGTAGTTATAGTACTTTCCCTTGTAGTAGGAGAATGCAGTAGTTGCCTTTATAGAAGAAAACGTAAGATTTAGCAAGTTTTTTAGCATCTACATATATATCAGCTATAATATAAAGAATATTTTGTAAATGATATTATAGATTTGGGGTAACTATTCAGTTGTTGAAAATTGTAGTCTAAGCGTAGGTGTTTTGATTAGTGCTGGTATAAATGTAATGAAAAGACGTGAGAAGTAGCAATGATTAGCAGAAGATCTTACGTCTTATCGTGGAATTAGATTTAGATATTGGTTTTGAAGACGGATATGAATATATGCACAGCTGCACAACATAACATCATATTAGCCATGGATTAGATGTACTTTCTGTGCAGGATACTTGTTGAATTTCAAGTGTCGTTGGTTATTTTAAGGGAAAGCGATGATAGAAGTAATTCTAAGAGAGCAATGCGATGTACGTCCGTAACTCAATTTAATGCGTAGTAAGTAGTGTGCAGGAGGAGTAGACAGAGTCGGAGACGAGTCTATCTGTTACAAAACTAAGGGAAAATCTACAGAGACGTATATGGATGGGAAAAGTTGGGCCATTAGCCTACAAAGAGGAGATCTTGGATATATCTTGCTTATAATATTACCTGTAGGAGGAAGAAGACCTAGTTTATCTAGTTAGTTAGTATAAAGATGTTTCACATGCTATTAGTATCAACGACATGACGCGTACGTGACGTGAAAGCTTCCTCTTTTATAAATTAACCGATGACTTTCACTCACGTACCATATAAACATTTTCCTCTTCAGTTTCCGAAGAATATATTCACTTTATCTCTAGCTCTCTCTTTGCCTGCACAGACTGCACACTATGTATCCATGTTCAAAGCTCATTATTATTCTGTTTCATCTAAACATACCTACTACAGGTAAATGCAAGGGTTCAATTCAATAATAAAAAGATATCTCTGTATACTTAGTCCACTTTTTCATGCAAATTACACCAATATCCATCTAAATGAGCTCCAGAATGGCTTTGCACGATACAGAATGTCTTTGATATCAAGAACTTTATGTTTCTATTACAATTCTTCGTCTTACGAAAGTATATTCAGCATCTTTTACGGTGCATTTTATAACCGCTATAGAGAATGCATAATATGAATATTGATTGCTCAATACAAATTAATGCACGAGAAACTATTTTGTATTAGACTCTCACAGAATAATCAAGCCGCAGTGACTCACACTTATCTGATCTATAACATTATTATTCTACAATTTATTTAATTGACAATAATTTATCTAGGAGGTAATTAGTAACATAAATTCGCAAAAGTTAAATAATTCACAGAATGCATTTCTCTTCTTATCTGGAAGCCAATTTTAATACTTTGCCTGGTTTAACTTTGGATTTCAATTTGGATACGCAGAAATGAGATGCAAAGAATCCAATTAAAATTCCACAAATATTAACAAGCAGAGAGATGTAGAACAAGAATAAATTGTTTACATTTGTCATGTTTAATATTTTAGTATTTGGTCCTTTAATGGGTTCTAGGATTTTCCCGAGTTTATTAACATGTCCCCAGACCCCTCCATCCTTCGCAGACTTGTCGATAGTCACCGGGATGATAAAACAGACAGTAAACGCCACTATTAGCATGAAATGTATCACCTCCCATGCTCGGGTTCTCTGAATTGCACCCTGAAATATTTAAATCTTTTATTTTTCTGCCTTTTTATGGAGAGTAGAATTTCTCGGGAGAAGTAAAGATAAATACAAGATTGGATAAAAGAGTATAATTATAAAAAAAAGTTTTTCTAGATTGCAGTTCATATACCGGAACGGTAGAGCAGAGAATGACAAGGGAAGTGATAATCTGTATAAATCCACAGATGATAGTAACTCCGCATGATCCGACGAAAAAAGGTGAGAGAACTTGCCAAGTGTCTTTGATGTTTTGGATTGCATTCTCAATTTCTGTGTCATTGACGGTCTCCAGTGCTCTCTCTTGATTCAATATGCTGATTGCAGTTAAATGTTCGGGTTTTGGTGCCTCACTTTGGTTATTCCTTGACGAATTTGACTGGGCAGCCATCATCGACGACTCTTCACAAAGAGACAGTAATGTCCAGAAACAAATTGATAATATCCCAAGTCCTAGAATCTGTAGAAAATAATAAAGTTTCTGTGCTATTAAAATTCGTAGCAGCATAGCAGGTTTAGCTACAACATTTAACATTATCCATTAGTCTTCAATATCGTAATTGTTAAAGTTTTCACTTTTCCGAAACTTGAATTGCTTCTGCATACTTTTATGTACATTAATAAAATGCTGTATTATGTACATTAATAAAGTCTAAAGAATAAAAAATGACTTACAAAAGAATATAATGATAAAAGTTTCATTCCCAGGACAAATGGCAACTGTTTCTGCTTTTTCTTCATTATGGTTTCAATTTTTTATTGAAATTGTAGTCGAGCCAGATGTTAAATGCGAAACAAGTCCTGATAATCAAAAATACCGTTAAATGAAATTGGCTTTTTGTTAGTCTATGCTAGAGACTGTCGTTTCCATTGTAGACAGTAGAAAAAAAGCTTTTTGTATGATACAAGTAAGTTTTCCCGTTTTGTGGAAATATTAATGCGTTTATGCACAGTGTGCTTGATGTAACTATACTTTGATAACTTATTCAACAGCAACTTTGGTGTTTAATTTTGTACAGTATATACATACTACAAGGGAATGGCTATACATAGGTACAAAAATTATCTTGCAAATTTTTACGTGGTTTTCCTTCTTTATTACGTGTACGCCTATATTACATACGTAAACTGTTATTATTCGGTACTGAAAATTGGTCATGAAATTATAAAGCAGATTATGTAGTTGAGTTGATATATTGAAATCAATTGACACAACTGTGACTCACTTTATGCATTACGTTATGTTGACTGAGCTGCAGCTTTAGGAAAATATGTTTTAATTGTTCTTACACAAAATCAATCTCATTAATTGTGTAGTAACGCAATTAGCCGGTTTAATTAATTATATGCTACTATCAGGTACGTTGTACGTTTATCTAAGTAAATAATAAATATAATAATAGTAATAATAACAATAATAATACTAATAATAATTATTATAAGTATAAATACCTAGGAAGTTGGACTAGGAAAATAATTATTACAATTTTAAGAGTAAATTCTCGAAGTATCTCACCTCGACAAACTAACTATAAATAGAATATAATACACTGATAATACACATACTAATGAAGACTTACGAGATTGTACGTAGTGCCCTTTTCTCTCACTTTGATTGAACATATCTAATAATAGCTCTACAGACTGTTTCAGATCACAAAATATGAGTAATGAAATGACTATATAGTATAATTACGGTTGAATATAACTGGCTGCTATATATAGTACACTATTTATCATTTAACCTATAAAATCAACATAACTAACGTATAAGGTACCTTAGGGTTCGTTTGTTACATGATTCTATGGAAGAAAACATTTTTAATGGAGAAAAGAAATAGTTGTTGATGTGTGTGCGAGTAATAATACTTTATTTGTATGGTTCATAAACTTGATAGCAGATTCAGTTAGAAAATGTATGAATACATTTCTTTGATTGATTGTATCATTGTATGTACAATGCTGATTGAGTGTATTGCTGGGAACATATCATTATTATTGTAGTAGTGATATTGCAAACCAAGAATTTAGAAGATGATATTATTATACAATCATAGCCGGTAGATATTATTTGCTCAAACATTGTGTGTGATGTTGATCTTTGTAGATATGTGACTATCAACGAAGTCATCAATATAAGCAAGGACGTCTCTGCAAGAAGCGATGATGTGGATGGTGCTTTCATAACATTCTTTAATATTCATCAAGAGAGTATGGAGAAAGGATTTAGCGTGGAGAATGATGGTTAAAATGTGTGAGAAATCCTCCAAATTTGGGTGAATAGAATGTGTCATCTCAAAGAATTCCCAGGCAGAATCCACACTTCTGTTCGGATCCCCAAATGTTAAGGAATGATTTATGTAGGCGAGTTGAGCTCGGGTGAAAATCGATGCTAACCTAGTGGCATTTTCAAGGAAGTCCTTTTGAATTATGAGGGATTTCATTACCATGTACGGGACGTATCTGTCCACAACGTTCTCAGCTTTCATTTTATTGTAAGACTCTTTCAAAACAGACTGCAACGTGAACATTTTCAACGTTAACTTGTGGTTTGGGATGATTGCATCCAGGTAGTCGGAATGAATCTTCCAGAATCCAATCATATGCTCTTGCATTTTCATGTCTGGGTGCAACTGTCGCTGTTGGCGAATGTATTCATCCTCGGGGAAACTGGAAACACACAAACATTCTATTACAGACATGCCCTATTAATTTGACAATGTAATCTGCGCAATTACATGTGAACGGACAGTTGAAATACTAGAAACGATGCTATTATAATTGCCAACTTTAGATTCACCAGCCAAAGAATTAATTTAAGCACCGCCATGTAATTCTCTATTACTACAAAGCAGATAGCTCACCTGTCATATTCATATTAGATATTTTTTTATTGTAGTTTGTAAAATTAAGTAACATATTTTTTACACATATTTTTGAATCTGTACATTTGATCATCGATTTGATTATGATCTTCCACAAAATCGGGAGTTAATCTCGAGCCGCCCATTCTAATTGAGAGTCTGTTTACATTCGATGAACTGTAGACAAATAGCAAGTCAAATCCTTATTCGTTTTTCTATTAGGAATTTGATCCTTGAACTTCAATTTCTGTCTGTGTATTACTATAGCGTGTTTATTCTTATTTCCTATATACAAATTGGCATGAGGTAATTATTATATGTAGATAATCTTCCTAGAAATCTTAATTACAATTACAAGCTTTGCAAGTGTGTACAGTTATGTGTATGTTTATAGATATTTGAATATATAAGTAGATACATGGAACGTGTAATTTAGAGTTGTTGAAAATCGATATAGGTAGTCAATGATCTTTAAAATAATATTGTAAGTTGTAATTAGTGTGCTAAATGTTGTTCCATTATTGCAAAGTATGATCTAAGCGTAGGGTCGACTTGAAGGTAGTGTCATATGTAAATTAATTGTGGCAAGTGTTATCTATAGAGAGAATGACATGACAAAGTGAAAATAGAGCTATTGGGTTTATTCTGCTTGCATATTGAGAAATGAAAATAGAATCTGTTTGAGTCCAACCAATGTCCAATGGTCTCAAATACATCGAAAAGGAAATATTTTGCCATGACGGCCGTTTTGTAGGTCAAGCACTAAAATTATTAGCACCAAAATTGTCATCATTTCGTCGTAATTGAATCTGTGTATGGCTCATTTCGGCTCAAAACAAATTCACTCTCACCAATAAATTCGATTTAGATAGAATATAATGATGAAGATGAACCATGCTGATTGAAACTATGCATAGAGTGGAGTGGGATATAAATGCGTTGACTATTATTCGCATCGCAACTGCTAAATCTTCCGTGAACAACTGAAGACTATGACAATTCCATAATACGAACATCAGGAGAAACGAAGTCTAACAAAGCAAATAAAATAAAGATTACTATTTTTACTCACTGTCAAAATTACATGTTTAGTCAGTTTAGTTACTACTCTTACTACTTTTCATTAAAAGCATGAGTTCACAATAAACTTTTTATGGTATATCCATAATCCACGTATGCCGGTGTTACAATAATTTTCTATTTCAAAAGTACATCGATTATGATCAGTTCAACTTCAAGTGCATCACAGTAATTACATGTGCATTCAAAACATTGAAATGTGTTTATGAATTATTGCAGATAACTGCGCATATTGTACTATTTCGTTGTTTGGTATCTTCCTTTAATCGTTATCAATTTAATTAGATATCTGTACTGTACATATAATAGTATGTATAAGTGTATCCCAGTATACCGAACCGATATGTAGGGTGACCGTTGTTAAATATTAGCTGATTTCATCAAATGAATTTCATAGAGTCAAATAACGGTTTGACGAGTGCGGTTGCATTTTTATGTAAATTAAAATTATCCATGTACTTATTGATCGTCTTGCGTTTATGGAAATTAGTGGATACCTGCTATAATAATATTATGCGGTTATTGGTGAAAAATTTTAGGGTAGTAGCATACTTGCAATTATTGTAGAATATGAAGAAATAATAATATCAAGTAAAAAACTAGGTATACATAATAGGAAATGGAAATAAAAAATTGATCTTGAGAAAATGAGGGAAGTTGAGAAGCAAATCGGTGGCTTGCGTACGACCTCAAGTATGTAATTATAAAGGGTAAAGCCCTAGTTTGTATGGAGATGTATTTTGTACTGTGAGAGAGCAGCACAATTTCTTCTCCAAACACTATATACGTCTGTTCTGTCTGCCCCTCAACTATCCTTTCTTATATAACTCCTTTTGCAAGAAGGCAAAAAATTCTACAGACTGCGAAAGAAAAGCTTTCGCATCGCAGTTAAACTCACTTTATAATTTACAAGCTTCAACTTCATAAGCTTCAATTTCACAACACTTGTATCAATAAAAACTGTAGTACAATGCTTACGTTTGCACACGTGATGGTTCCATATCTAAAGGATATTATTTTGTTACTTGTACTCTTGGTTATTAAAAGATTACGTACATTCTGCATGCAAATGTTATTATTAGCTAAATATACAGTGACTATTCATATTTACCACACGATCTGTCATTTACTATATACCTTGGTGTATAGTAATATTTAATTGCAGCCGAAAATGAAATACAATGTTTTCATTAAGTGCATGTCTCATTTTTTACTTTATAAGTATTATTATGTAAGCGCGTGTACCTATAGGTATATTATAGGTAAGCATTTATCATTTTGCATTAATTATCATTATTTATGCTCATGTAAGTATTGTATTTGTAATGTATTCATGTACATTGTACACTTATATAGAGTCAATAACGAGTAATGAGAATTAAAACCGATTTCCATTCTACAAGCAGTGAACCTTTGGAAATACATGGTGAACTTTAATATAGCTTCCAGGTATATAGATAATATGCAAGTCATTAATTTTTTATCGTATGATGACCGCGTAATGTGGGACCTCACTTGCTTTATGAAGTGTTATTTATGAGCACCACAAACAATCTTATTTCTGATTTTAGTATCACAGCTCTGCTCTTCTAATTCACTACATTTAAGAACATTTATATCCAATTGTGTCTACTCTTTACATGTGTTTACCTGTTTATGATTAGCCGTAGTTCAATTTGCCTTGAGCATAGACACTCATAGCATGGCATCATACTACTAGATAGGTAGGCAAAAAGGGGTGAATCGTAGATACTTACTTGTCTCACAATTTCGGGTAACATTTATTTTGTGTGCCATAATATAGGTACCCTGTCCTGAGCTGAATATTAACGTTTTATATTTTCAGCCTTTTATTTTAAGGCAGGTACCTAACCAATATTTTAAGAAAATTGAATAGAAAATAGAAATCTTTATTATAATTCTGTTTTCAGGAATTGATTAAAATGCAGCTTTTATTCTATCCCTTTCAAATGCCTACGTATATGACATGCCTATACTTATCACAAAATCACAACACAACATTAATGGCACAATAATTTCAATGAGGCTTTTGAAGCTTAAAATATTCCATGTGTATGTGTGTATGATATGTATGGAAAGGCATTGTATACTAAACAGGCATCACATTGGCATAATACTATAGTATAGGTAAGTATTAAAAAATGTATGATAACCACGATAGTGTGTTAACCTTTATTTACACTGATACATTTACAAAAATACGGAATAATTAATTATATGCTGTGCAATTTAACACACACACTCTCACACAGACACACGTATAAAGGCAAATCGAGTCATTCACATTAATTAGTCTTACTTATACTACTAATGAGACTATGACTGTACTGTGACGAAGAGATGCGGCAAGCTTATGCTTTTACATAAAACTACCTCAAGAAAAGCATAAGACTATAATGGTTAAAAAAAATTGGGATGCTATTGTGAGTTTGATTGAGGTATAATCTTTAGGAGCACACAGGAGTTTTGTGAACGTGTGAACAGCAGAAAGATAAATGAGCATCATCGAATCATCGTAAACGTAAGGCAAGGCTAACATACGCGCACTCGCTGGGACGTAGATTGAACAACTTTTGAACAGAATAAAGTTGTTTCTTCAGCAGTAACTTTTACAGTTTTTGTAGATTTAGGTCTTAGCTAACTTCAAACTAAGTAAACTGAAAATTTTGACAAGCACTTGCGTGCGAAGTAGTAAAAGGGGATTTTCCATTTGCAAGTGGCTCTAGCGCAGAACTGGTTATGGTAAGTTCTTTGATTTTAACCCGATATTCGTCGCATGTATGTCGTATTTCTGTTTCTTACTCTATATACACAAAATGTGTAGTTTTTAGTTTAAATTGAAGTAAGGATGCATTAATTTCAATTTTCAATTGTCAAATTAAATTATTGCTAACAGGTCAAATTCCAAACTTTGAAGTCGGTCATGTGCTGAATCTTAGCTCAACTTTGGAAAACTGAAAGCAACGCTACAAACAAACAGCTGATAGTCAAAGTCAACACATGACACACGTACCTCACTGATGACTGACTGCCACCAACTGTGTATTGAGTTATCTTATCTGTAAGACTTAGTAGTTTATGCCTCTAACAGTCAAACTCAGAGAAAACATAAGTTTTTACTTTATAACTCAAAAATCAACGTAACCAGAGTCTTTAACCTAACTACATTTAGAAAAGAGTGTAAAAGTTGATGATTTCTGTAAAATGAAAATATCTTCTTTGAAATTGTAGATTAAAATTCAAATTGCCCGTTTCTGTGCCAAAGGACCTTTACGACGAAAGATACTCGATCCTCCCACAATTCAAACATAAGTTTATTGTCCAAAAACTGGTTCATTCACACAAATTCTTATGAATATTCATTCTTGACAAGAAATAATGTGAAATCTTTGAAATAGAAGTTTTGTTTCGTGGTTGATTGACATACAAAAGTGCTATTGATGCTGGTGGGTACGCAGCGATTTTTTAAACTTCGGAGCTGCTAAAATATATCACATCAAGAACTTTTAGAAAAATAACAAAATGTCCTCATCAGGGGATCCAACACCCCGACCATCGTCAAGCTCAAACGATCCACATGTACACCCAACTACAAGTTTCACTACTAGAAGAGTTTCTGTGTCGACTTCTACAGGGACAGCCTCTTCATCGTCATCCCTTTATGTAAACACATTCAGCACAGCCAACAATTACAACAAATGTCAGAGTTGGAGTAACTGCGACAATTCGTACA
Source organism: Tomocerus nigrus (assembly GCA_019776505.1). Classification (NCBI taxonomy): domain Eukaryota; kingdom Metazoa; phylum Arthropoda; class Collembola; order Entomobryomorpha; family Tomoceridae; genus Tomocerus; species Tomocerus nigrus. Next base: position 48,032 of record JABASI010000161.1, read on the forward strand.
ACAGGGCCGAATGGTGCAAATATAAACCCTCAACAAGTTCCACCACCCACAAATAATAATGCCGGAGAGATTCCTCAACAAACTCAGAATTTGTTTCACATGCGAGATCGCCTTTTCCTCGCTTTGTTCTTCCGTGTTACGCTAATTTATGCGAGAGCATTCCCCAAAACTCTACGTCGAGTTTTGGAATTTTGTCTTTTAATGCAATCTATATTATTGCTCTTTATTTTGGGCTACATACACGTTGCATACACAAGAACTCCTATTACTTGTTTGAGTGAACATAGAAACACATGGCCTAGAGATGGGATTCTCCGTGTTGAAATTACTACCGAACCTCCTGAAGATTATAATGTAGATAAATCGTACGAAAAAGAGGAAAAATTAAGGCAAAGAGCTGCTGCTTCTCAAATGGGACATTACAGTGACGATTTATTTGGGATGATGTTAGCTGCGGATACGTAAGTGAAATCTTGTTATAAATTACCTCAATTAATTATTTCTCAGGTATTTGTGACGTATTATTGATTGAAAGGAATTTGGAATACAGGATTTGTGTTAACGTTCAATTCTCGGATATTTAATTTGTAAAATGCCTAAAAATTATAGGTGGATATTTATACGTCCTAGGTTAATTTTGGATCGAGTAGTGTCAACAGCTGGGGAAATGATGTCCACTTTAGCAAAAATCAAAAGGCCGTTTGAAAAGGAAGTGGTGGAAGGACCCATCCGGGAACCGACATCAGATGAACCCCCAGGATCAGTAAATTCGAAGAAGTCAGGTTCTCCAATTGCGGAAATCGATGTGGGAGATGAGGATCAGGAAGGAGAAAACTCATCTCCTATTTCCGGATCGGAACAACACGACGATGAGTTAAGTGATGACGAACAGGCCGAGATACCCGTCAAGAAAACTGAAGATTTGGACTCTGCTATTAAAAACAAAAGTTTAGAAATGGAAGAAGAGATAGCAGTAGCCGGGGGTGGAGAAGGGGACGACAAAACTGTAATTACTGATGCAGAGGCGCTGAATCCAACTTTTGTTAACACAGCAAGTGGAGAAGGAAGTGTGATAGAAAAAATGGACTTTGACACTATACCAGGTACAGTTAATTTTCAATTTTTGCATGTGTTTGTTTGTGCCGTTTTATTAAGGTAATCTGAAAATCATTTAAAAATGTTGCAGAATCAATGTACTTCAATAAAACATTAGAAGAAATTGAAATTCTTAAAATGAAGCAAAAGCAAATGGAAGATGATAAAATTCTCAAATCTTCCGTTTCAGACTTCGAAATGTTTGCTAATTCTGGTAATGCATCCGCTGGTAATTTATAGCAATTGCATGTAAAATTATTATTTTGGATTTCATTAGCACAGGATACTAAATAATCTCGAATTTTGTTGCAGTTTGGCTTCATGATCAAGCGTACATTGTAGAGTATGCTCTAGAGTACGGATTCTTACGTTTAACTCCCGAAACTAGACAACGACTTAACATCCCTGTCAAGATCGTTACTTTGGACCCTATCAAAGGACAATGCTTCGGGGATTCGTTTAGTAGATTTCTGTTGGACAACTTCTTAGGCTACGATGACATTCTCATGTCTAGCATTAAAAACTTGGCAGAGTCTGAAGATAATAAAGGTTACTTGAGGTATGATATGACAATTGAACTTTACTCAACTTCATTATTATTATACTATTGTGTCTGTGTGTAGTCTGTGTTAAAAATTATTATTGTTTTTTCTGAAATAGAAATGTTGTGACTGGAGAACAATTTCGTTTTGTCCCAATGTGGATGGCTAGATCCAGCTATATTCCTGCTCTACTGATAATGCTAGTTTTTGTAAGTTTCTAAAATAAGCATATTGATTTGCGAATTATTTGAATTACTACTATAAACACGAAAATAAATTGTAACGAAATTGATTTTCTTTGCAGACTGTGTCCATTTCTATGCTACTTCGCTATTCGCATCACCAAATATTTATTTTCATAGGTAAATATTTATACAGAACGTTTATCGTATACTTATACAATAATTTAACACAATCTTATCTACATTTTAATCATAAACCCATTATTGATGCTAATTTATTAATTTATGCTGCTACAGTTGACCTGCTTAACAACATTGAAGGAGCCGGAGCAATTCATATACCTGCTGCGCCTCTCTTTACAGTAATTCTTGCTTTAGTGGGTACGTGACAATTGTTTTAAATCAATTTATCTTGCTTTTGATGCTACAGTCTACAAATCAAAGCATTATACCTATTATAGAAAAGTGTAAATAGGATTTCGAATTTATAAATAGGAATGGAAGCCATTATGTCGGAATTCTTTAATGACACAAGCACAGCTTTCTACGTAATTCTAATAGTTTGGATTGCCGATCAATTTGATTCCGTCTGTAGTCACACAAATATCACTAAAACCTACTGGGTCAGGTAAGAAATTCATATCAAATGTGTAACAATTGTAATTGTTCCACAATTTATATAAAAGTTTACCGAAAAGTACTTTGGATTGAGTTTGCAATTGGTTAAATTGATCAATTATTTACTTGGACATTTTTTGGAATATTTTTCAGATTTTTCTACCTTTACCACTTTGCTTTTTACGCATATCATTATCGTTTTAACGGTCAGTACGGTGGTTTAGCTCTTTTGGTGTCGTGGTCCTTTATTCAGGTAACAACATATTTAGATTGAATGAAACATATTTTTATTTCGTAAGGCTACGTCTACAATTAAATTTTGTATGCGTTTTGTAGCATTCCATGGTTTACTTTTATCATCACTATGAACTGCCTGGTATGTTAAATTATTGATGTGATTTATTTAATTTATATTTCCCAAAATACCTGCAATGAAAATACTAATTAACTTTAATTTTATTACACAGCTATTCTTCGACAAGCCCATCAAACAGATAATCCCAACCAACATAACCCAAATCCATCCCCGACGCATCAAGCTCCAAATGAGGACATGAATAGAGAGCCAATCCATGAGCAACCAGCTCCTACTGTTCAGACAAGAGAAACAGGAACTGAAACGATCGCCAGAGCTGCGTCATCCGTAGGAACATCCACAGCGGCCAATTCCTCCATTAGTGGTTACAATGCTTATCCATCAGTGATACCTCAGTTCCCCGTAGCCACTGGCTCTGGCCATTCTTCTGGTGCGAGTGCCAGTAGCAGTGTTACTGCTAGTAATTCTAGTGATGTGCGTGATAGTTCAAATGTGAATCCTTCGGGTCAACCAATGTTCGGCAGCATCAGAAGTGCTGCTGAACATTTGACTTCCACTTTAACTGACTTACTGTCACCACCGATAAGTGAGTTAACCAACAGTACACCAAATTTTCGCTACAGGAGGAATGCCACTCAACCGGCCGCTCATGGCGGTTAGTATTTTATGCAATATTTTACTAAAATTATAATGTTCCAGTATTAATTCTAATTAATATTAAATAATTATTTTAATTTTTGTTTTAACAGATGGTCCAACAACAAGCAGCGCTGGTACATTGTCAGATGAAGAACTGGACTAGCATCATACAAAGTCATGTAGCGTTATATATGACATTT